>VWPU01008487.1:0-209588 GCA_013398955.1 Callaeas wilsoni
TTTTTTTCTTTTATCAACTGATAATTTTACTTTATTTTGTTCTGACATTTTGCTTCCCTTCTTCATGACAACAGTATAATAGATGAAGACTCTGAAAAAAGGGGTCAGGGATGTCTTCTGTGTGGCCTTTATTAGTAAAATGTCTCCGTCTAGGAAGAAGGATGATCCTATGGACATTCATTCAAAAAATTGGATCCAATATTTGGTTCTGCTAAATGCCTCTTATTGGTGTTCAGAGCCAAATTTGGAAATGTGAAGCAACTTCAGATAGAGCCAAACCCTCAAAATTCCTTGAAAAGGCTGTCAGTTCACATTATGCTGTCCAAGGCCAGGCTCTGAATGCTATATTATCCTGATAAAGTTGCTGCTTATTTTGATCCCTAAAGAGGAACTAAATTTCATGGTCATTCTCATGTGTTTTCAAAATTACTCAGAGGATTATGTTTTATTTTTTTATGGGCCCTAGAATCCTGTCAGCCAAAGAGGGTCTCTTCTTTCACTCTCAACTCTTCCAGTTATTTACCTTGTAAAGTTTTCAGTTTCTGACTACCTCAGTAAGCAGCTTCAAAGTCTGTAAACAAAGATGTGAACAAAATAATCAAATCATCAAATGTTGGAGGGCATTCAAAATTTGTGAGTTTTAGTTTTTTCTCTCTGCATTTCTCTGAAGTCTCTATGGAGGTAAAACCTCAGCTTTTAATATTATCTGTAGTCTTGTCATCCACCAGCTCTAGATGAGGCACGCATTTATTTGAGACTTATTCCACATCTTAATTCTCTCTCATTTAGAAGGGTATTCAGTATGGTCAGTGGCAGGGATAAGGGCAAGAAAAGAATCTGAGTAGAAGTGGAACTAGATGAGGTAGAGGCACTACTTAATTCTTCAATATCATATTTCAAGTGTAAACAACAATTTTTCTTATATTCCAAGATGGAAATGAAGCCACACTATGGCCTCTGGGTAGTCTCTTTATTTGCAATAGTCAATATAAGTTCAACCAACCAGCAGTACATTCAAATTTAGCTTATATTTGCAATTTCATCTGAGCAAAAAATGTCTTGAAAAATTTCAGGGTAAGTAACCAGCCAAAACTTTCTCCCCTTTCTAAACAGCTTGGAAGCACAGCTTCTGACAAGTCACTCTTTTCACCCTTCTTTCCATTATTTTCTAGAACAAGCTTTTCACAAAGGAGAAAGATTTGCCCCAGAAATATGGGTGTAATGTGTATTGGATCTATTTGAATACAAGTATGACAGCAATATTGTGTTTTATATTGATTTTTGAGCTGTTAGTAAATGCTCCTGAATAAACAAAATTTTCTTCCATTTTGGTAAAAAAAAATATACTTTTCATGACTCAGTAAGTCATGTAAAAAAAATCAAAGGAAAGGAAAGTAAATGTAGTAAATGTGACTGTAAAATTTCCTTAATTTCCAGGATTTTTGGGAAAGAGGTATGAATTGGAACCTAAGAGATCTGTGAGTGATATTTCTGGATGCTATTGTACACCTTTGACAAAAAGGGCCTCATCTCTGTGCTCACAGAGCCTTCTGGAGTTGGCCCATGAGAATCTGATGAGAACAGCCTCTTTTCTCACTTGCTAGGCCAATGCATGAAACCCCTGGGAGGTTTGAGAGAATAGAGAAAATAATGTCTCTTTTGCAATCTCTTCTGAGTTCTTGGAAAGTGTTTCTGCAGACTTCTTCACACTAGAGGTTTCTGGATATTGGAATTCACCTCTTTTCCATAAGCCCTAAGCCGTAAGTCTGAGCTGCAGAGGAGGGGAAGAATTTCAGACACTGCACTGTATTAAGCAGCTTTACAGTCAGTTCCCAGGGCTGTCTGCTACACTGCATGGATTACTCTGCAGTGCCTAACACTTTCCAGGTACTGCGACCTCTCCTGAATTCCATGTAAATCCACCTGCCTTGTGTTTCTTCTTGGCCAAATGTGCACTGCCAGGGCACATAGCTAGTAGGAATCATGAGGATGTTGCTGGAAATTAGGCCAGAAAAACTTGAGCTAAGGTGCCTAACATGGGAGTTCCAGCTTCCATTTCGGGAACCAGACATAGAAAAATAAATGTTTAGGCACTTCAGTCATTTATTAAAGCAAACATGAGACCTCTGTGGTGAAAGTTGCCAGAAAATTGTAGTCCAAAGTGTAAGACATCCTTCAAAGATGTAGATTTTTCTTCCATCAGTAATAATTCATCCAGATGAACATCTCTTTTAAGTCCTCTGCAGCTATTTCATGGCTTCTCAGCTACAAAAACAAGCAGCATATCAAAACCAGCCCTATTTTGAAAATTGACAGTTAGGAAAACTGATGAAAGATAATGTAGTAGCAGCATTGAATCAGATTAATATGGACAACATGGGGAACATTCCACCTACGCAGGGAGCAGTGCCTGATATCAGAGGGCTCTTTCATCTATGATAACAAGACCCAGTGGCTGAGAGCCAAACCTTCGAACTGGAAATGAGATGCAATATTTTAGCAGAAATGTACTTAACCATTTGAACCATTTACTAATACACATAGCATATATGCCTTCCTACACAGGTGATTCTCACCCAAAATGATAATCAGCTGAGTTTGCAATGAACTCAAAGTTATCAGGGTGATTAAAACACTTCCTGGGTAAAATCTAGCCCTGAGTTATGGAGACGATCAAACTGATAATGGCCTTAAAAAATGAATTTCTCTATAGGTGAGGAATCAGCTAAAGGACATTTGTGCTTTGGGAAGCCAGACTTTAGTCTGACTATTTTTGGTGAGTTTTAGGAGCCTGAATATTGTAGGAAACCCACATTGTTCTGGAGTTATGTGATTTTTTCATAAAAACAGAACAGTTAAGCATTTGAATTTTAGTATTCTGGATGGACCATATCTCTTCTCAGGAAACATTATTTTTAAAGTATATCTTTGTGTTAGACACAGCTTCCATTTCTTTTCTGTGCAAAAAGTTTCTTCCTCTGTTTTCAAGTTTTGTTTATTAACAGAATAAATCCTGAAGCTTTGGACACTTGCCCAGGTATTCACAACACATAATAAATTAAAACATTCTTTACCTACGAAAAGAAATCAACCACCTCTTTGAGATGAACAACAAGAACTAATACATTTCTGAGGTTGTGGATAAATTATAGTATCTCAAGAAAATGACTGTACCAAGTTCCATAACCTAGATTTGTAAAAGGCACTAAAAGACCTGGATTTAGCAACAAATAATCAACTAAAAATTTTCATACTCCAATTAATATTAAGACATGCCTTTTCTTCTGTTACATTACCCTTTTATACTGATCATGCCTTCTTAGTGATCTTTCAAGGATGTTCTCACATCATTTGTGTTCAAATTTGTCCAATAGACCATGCAGAACTGACTCTTTTATGGATGTTATTTGCCACTTGCTAATGGGAGACCTGCTGCACATTCTGTCCTTCCTAAACAGATTGATCAGGTAGGTGTCACCTCATACTTTGCCACGGACTCTATCGCAGACATAAGTATCGAAACGGCTTCAACATCCAGGCACTGTATGATTTAATCACGCTCAAAGGATTTCCGTAATTGTATCCACAAACATTACTGCAAGATCAGCTTTCTGCTCCACAAGTTTCAATTAGGATGTGCAACACACCAATGCATTAAAAAAAAAAAAGAATGCTTCTATTCCTCATCTTCAATAGGTTTTTATACAAATATTAACAAGTGAGCACTGCCACTTCTCACTTTCTAAGTAGTTCCTTTTATAATATTCCACTCTCCTGCGCTTCATGTCATCCTTGTAATTTCTTGCATTTTGCTAAAGGCACAAGGAGTACAAAATTTTACTGGAGATTGCGAATGAAAAATGGAGCCGTTCACTGCTAAGCTACACATAAAATATCTGGCCTAGGTTGTTCACAGAGCAAAGATGTATCTCCTGTCTGCTGGCTGCTCAGAAAGCTGTATGAAAACCACACTCAGTTTCAGTCTGCTTCGTACCGAGTCAGGGGAATTAACTGACTGAGAGACACAGGCAAATTAAAGACATTTTCAAAAGTTAACTGCCAAACATCTGAAAATCAAATTGCTTTCTGAATAGCGACATTGGATCAAGGTGCTAAAATTTTCATATCTCAATCTGAAAAATGTGGATTAAAAATCTCAACTGTCATGATATCTCTGCAAGTCTTGGAAAAATGGGAAAAGAAAGGACTATTTAATGCTTCATGTTCAAGAGACAAAAAAATTACAGAGGATTTTAAAATACTTAAAACACATTTAAAGCTAGATTCCCAATTATCAAGTACTTCTTCGAGACTTAATCAATTCAAACTGCAAATTAATGAGAAGAAGTGATTATTAGTTCATTCTGTTTAATATATTATTCTCATGATGATTCTGTCAATTATGGACTCGTATACAAATTTAGAAGAATAAAACAAGAGAATGAACAAGGTTCCAGCATTAGTGCATTGAAAGAAAACATGATTTCTGGAAGGTACATGAAAGACAAGAAGGTGATTGTTAATTGCTACCTCTGATTTACTGAGATCAGTCAGGTTTAATCAGCCTGACTTCCTTCTCTAATGAAATGTCTGAGTCTGTGAATGAGAGGTGGTTTATAAATGTTGTTCTCCTGAAATTAAGCAGGGCTTTAAACACATTATCCAAGAAGTGACCAGTAACCAAACTGAGAAAATGCGATCTGGACCACAAAGTGCATGGAAAGAAAACTGGACTGCTGGCCCCAAAAGTTCATGGAATCATAGAATGGTTTGGGTTGGAAAGAACCTTAAAGATCATCTGGTTCCAACACCCAGCCATAGGCAGGGATGGCATCCACTACACAAGGTTCCTCCAAGCTCCATCCCAGCTCAATCCGAGAGATCTCCTGTAGGGTTTGTTGTGAGGCACTGTGCCAGCTCAGCTGGACAAGAATCTGAACAACCTGATCTAACTTTGCAATTAGCTCTGCTTTGAGCATTGGACTACAAATCCTCCAGAGATCCTTCCTAACCTGTGTGCTTCAAGGAAGCTAAATACTGAAAATTCACAGCCAGCAGCTGGTTAACCGACACTCTCTGCTCTTCTTGTTTGATTCTTTCTACAGTCGTTTCCATGGCTAACTTCAACGTGTTCTTCAAATCATCATTTTCCTGCTGTTGCTTTGTCTACAGCAAAAGCAGTTTTCCTAGATGCCTAAACCAGGTTTCTTTGAATAATGAGTTAAACACCTTGGATGATAGGATGCAGTCTGTCATCGTGTTACACAGCTGTCTGGATATCACCAGGGAAGGAGGTCCATTCTTAATGGGGTTGTAGGTTTTCCAGCCAATATTATTAAGCAACTTTCTCCAACAGGTGATTCCCCATCCATTTTCACTATATAAAACTAGGTCTATAAAAGTTACATGGGGATATATGACTTGACCTTCCCAGCAGGAATCCATCAAAAGAGTTTTCTAGCTTTCAAATAAGCAATGCTCACAATGAGAAATTAGGACAACATAATCAGCTGTAAGAAAAATTAACAAGGGTTAAAGTGCTTGATCAAAGTCCACGGAGACTGTTAGTCACTGGAATAGGTATTGGATCATGACTGTACTCAGGAAAAGGATATTTTTTACCATAATCTACATTTGTAACACATTCCTTGAGAGCTGTTTTTTAATGAAGCTGGGCCATTTCCTGAGTATTGACACTGTTGAGTAACAATCCTTCCTGCTCGGTGGGTGATTGCACTGAAGACCATGATCATGAAGACACTTTTGCAGCAGACAGTAGGACTGGGATGAGATGATGAGATAACATGCCACACTGTGTCCTCCACAAGCATGAAAGTACAGGAACAGAATATTGTCTGACTTCCCATGATTTTAAACTTAACTTTCAGGGTACCATAAAAATTCACTGTTATATTCAGACTTAATACTTGCTCTGATGAAACGTCGTGATATTTCATTTGTTATTTTAAAAAGCAGTGTTGGTGATTTTACAAAAAAAGGTTACTCACATGAAGATGTACAGATTTTCCTCTCTGCTTTCCTATAGAACACTTGAAAAAGACAAGCTGTAGGATAAATGTTGGAAGCCACCTATCTCACAAGTTTTGTCGTGGTGATTTGAAAGCAAAAACTTCTGCTTAGTGACTTCATTGTTGTCTCACTCCTTTTTTCTCTTTTGTTTTAATTTTTGCTGGTATATTCTGATTTTCAACCTCTTGTGGTGGGGCATGTTAGCCCAAAAAATCATCCCTACAGTATTTAAACAAGAATAATATAAGTATCTGCAATATCAAACTTCTTTGTATATGTTCATAAATTCAGGAAGGGAACAAAAAGAAAGCACTTTGTCTTTGCTCTTTATTAACCCAGTCTTTTGGGTTAATAACCAGTCATACAAATATTTACATTTTTTTAGAATTAAGATAGTTTTTTTAAAGTACAATCATTTTAGACGGTATTAGAAATATAAAGCCCTAATTCATCATCTGTGACAATATGATAAATTCTTTGCATTCATTGCCCAGTGTTTAAAATAGGAGATGTTAGAGCTGGCAGCAGTTTAAGCACAGACACATTCTAGCAGTGCAATTACTAAGAAAAATAAATCAATTAGAATAGTTTGCTAACATAGAACCATTAGATAACATATTTTCTCTTTCATTTATGAGCATATGGTGAAGGATTCATCTTGCCTTGGCATAAGGACATTTCTGTAGAAGAAAAATGGGATTGACATTTTATTTTTACACCAAGTTAAATTTCCTTGTATGATAATTATTTATGAAATACGATATGTAAGTTGATGCATGATCTCCTGGAGAGGTTACTAAAGCAGGAATAAAATTGATATTTTTAGCAGTAGTACATAAAATATACACTCAGGAGTGCTATAAAGAAAATTGTCTGGTTACCAGCATAGGAGCTGATGTTGTGATAGCTGCTCTGCTGGGTGATATTGCTGGGATTTAACTTAGTACCTCTACAGAGAAAAATATCTGTTGTTATAGCTGTAAAGCTCTGTTACCAACAGCTGTCCTCCTGACGGAATGAGTAGAGAGGGAGGAATTTGTAATACACACTTTCTATAAATGTAACTTCTATTATCTCTGTGATATTATTCCTGTTGATATGGAACTCACATTAATGTTGGTGATAGGCCACTGGGAATTATTGCCCTGCTACTGAGACTTAAACCTTGTCACAATCCTAAAACTGTTCAAACTGGGTTGAAAGCTGACACAGCCAAGGCATGATCCAAAGACGTTGGATTGTCACCAGAGCCAGGCTTCCCCTTCCCATAACCATCTCTTTCCACTGCAGGCAGCAATATATCTTCATCTAGCCCAAATTTCTTCCTATCTCACATATTGATGATTCACCACATTATTCCTTTATGAAGGCAACAGTCTGTGCCCAAAATATACCGTCTGGTATGAAGAAATGAGGAGAGAAGAATCCAGCACAACTTTATTAATTTCTCAAGTACATTTGCATTTAATTATTAATTAATCTCTGTATTAAAACTGTCTTTCCCAACTGAATGACATTTAGTGTCCAGACATCTGTGTGGGCTTTCCCTGCTAGACAGAAAAGGCTGAAAACCCCAGTAGGATTCACTAGAATGTATACTCCCCATGTCTTGAATAAGTAGAATCAATTTCTTTTCCAATTTTCTAATATTCCTTTGAAATTGTAGGCTCTAGAACTATTAGTAGGATAATAATCTTCTCATCAGTACCATATAAGAAGATGCCTTTTATTTTAACTGCTGCCACCTCCAAGACTTGGAATGAGTGTTTTGGATGCAGAAAACCACTGCAGAATCCACTGATTCTTTCTCTACTATTATCCCTATATATTTTTAATATCTTCTATAGTTCCAGTTCCTCTGCTGTAGGAATGACTTGCATTCCCTATACTTTCATGGATAAAATTTTGCATTCATCTGGGCTGAAAAAGCATCTTGATTGAATACATCAGTTCCCCAGATAGTCTTGGTCATTGTATCTGACTGCTGTACTTCATAATTTTTCACCATTCCTCTACTTTTTGTGCCAATCACATACTTTATTGACAGTGTTGATAAATTTACTACCAGATCATGGACAAAAATCTTGAGCAGTATCAAGTACCTTTTCCATGGTGATTTTTCCCACTAGAAAAACCTATTACGAAAATTCTCCATGAATAAAAATTCCTTACAATTTGTCAGTTATACCATTCATCAGCTCATTCTTGGTAATTCACAGTGCAATATTTTTAATTAGAATGTCACAAGGTTCTAAATCCTTATAAGAGTTTAAGTAATGTAATAATTAATAATTATTTTAATACTTCAGGTACTTGTGACATCCAAAAATTGTAATTTCGTCAATTTTTTTTTTTAGCAATCATAAAGTACGATAGCATTACTTAAATTTGAAGCTTTTAATCTTCAGTATTCAAATTCCAGTATTTTCTTTCGGCCTAGAAAAATGCAAATGTTTTTCATGAAATATCCCTTTTGAATATTTTTTATCAGTTGTTGTAACTGTTCTGAGCTTCTTCTGAGTTCTCCTCGGGATTTGTCGATTTGTTCATCACCAGTGTGGGCTGTGATGTGCAAGTCATCTAGGTCACACAAATTCCTCATTGCTTATCCTCTGTAGATGATGCGTGAACTGAAAGGTTCTTCATCTTTATGTTGTGCAAGTACATTATTCTTGCCTGTTTACAATTATGGAACAGAAATATTTATTGACTGCTTCTGCTTTCTATTCGTGGTTGTTAATTGCATCATCTCCTTCTACAAATTACCCTGCCTCATCCCTCATGGCACATCTTATCTACTTCAGAAATGCTACTGTGAAGGAAGGGAAAATGTTCCCTCTTGCTCTTGAGTCTTCCAGCTGAAGAATTGCTATAAAGCTTAGTGCAGTGTCTCAGAAAAAAACCCAAAGCACATCCAACAAAACCAAAACCAAACAAAACCTGCTTTGATGTTGCTAACTCTGTGTGTTAATACATCTGATCATCTTTGCTCTCTTGCTGCGCTTTTCTTTGCAGAATATTTTTTTCCTCAGAGATTCAGCCATAAAAGCAACATCATGAAAGCTTTCTTGGGATACATTGTGCCTTTGTATTAAGACTTCTCAGTAGCCTTTGTCATATTTCAAGATTCTCTACTCCCAAAAGCAAAGTTATCTTTAAAGGTTTCTTGCAAAACTGTTACCAAGGAAACAGCTAATAGTCGTCTTTGTCCAGATAAGCTGAAAATTCATAGATATTTTCTTCTTCCATTTGTTTTCTTGCAATAAATGCAACTTGTGTATAAAATCGATTTTGTCTTAAACACTATTAAACCTTTATAAAGATAGTTTTATCTAAACTGTGACAGAATAGAGCAGCAGTGATAAGAATGTTAGTTCCTGAGTATCCATATATTAAAAAATATTGCTGAGCTCATGTAGATACAGAACTGGAAACATTAAGTAATTTGCCTGAAGTCACATGTGAAAGCACATTTGAAAGGCAGGACATGAACTATAGGATTTCTCTCCCCCAGCCCAGAATGTTTTCCACAAGGTCCTTGTTTTTTGTTGTTTTGTTGTTGTTGTTGTTGTTGTTTTTGTTGTTGTTGTTGTTTGTTTGTTAGTTTGTTTTGTTGTTTGTTGTTGCTCTTGTCATTTTAGGGGTTTTGTTGTTTGTTTTTGTTACAGATGTTGAGATTCTTTGAAAACATTCATCTTTATGGACAGAAAATGTCATTCTTCATGAAAGAACTGGAAAGAAGAGGGGGGAGGTCACAGGGAGAATGTCATCTGCCAGATTTTTTGAACCCAGCTTTAAACCAAAAATAAAATTACACAGAAAAAACAAGTATCATTTACCATTAGAAAAAAAAGACCATTTTAAAATCCAAATTCAAGTTGCAAGGATCAGACTCAAGCACATCTCTCCTCAAAAGTTCAACAGCTGTAATATTTATCTGGAGGCCATTAGTTTTATTCTGAGAATGAACTGAGGACCAGCAGCTGTAGAACTAGATTTTCTCCCTCTTCTCCTCTTTAATGTAACTATTTATTAAAAAAGAAACACAAAAACAAATCTAAGTAACTGATAGCAAAGTTTACAAGGGCCCTCTAACTGTTTATTTTGAAGCTGTTCACTCATGAAGCAAAAGGAGTGTGGAAGAGAGAGGGAACATTTTATGCTGGGGGAAAAAAATACAATGTTGATTCAATTTATTTCCATACGGAGGCAATGTTGGAAGGCTCCACTAAGTTGCCTGGCACTAGCTGGCAGAAAAAAATAAATGAAAACACAGCTTTAAGAACAGAGCTTTATTTACTGATGCCCATAAATGGAGCAGAGATGGAAGGTGTTCAAGATTTCTGACTGGCTGATTGTCACAACTGATTGTTTTTCACATCCAAGTGTTCCACACATTCATACACACCCTGCCAACACACAGGCTGCATATTTTGAGGAGTCAAAACTCTATAGAGGCACAAAGCATGTATTGCTAACACAACGTATAGTTATGAACTTAGGTGCAACAGTTATATTAAAATATTTTTCATACCCATTGTGTTGTTGTGTTTCTAAGCACACATTGTGTTTGCTACCTGACAAATTAAAATTCACTCTCTAATAGATGATGACAGTGGTAAATGACTGCTTTAATAAGTTTTGCCCAGAAATGTCATCCCTGTTTTGGTAGGCACTGATGGAACTTGATGTCAAGATTTGGACAAATACTAAAGGAAAGGCTTAGAAACCAACTAGTAGTAAAGGCACGGTTTGGAAATATCAGTACAGCAAACATACTGTCTGCTGCTTTCAGTGGTTGCAAGAACAACTTCAGTGTTTTCAGTAAACTAGTGACACTTTCAGATATGAATTCAGAAGCACAGAGTCAATTTCTTGCTATATTTCTATTCTAGTTGTATCACCTGAAGTAATAATTAGTCCATCAAAATTCATTATTTTCCCCTTAAATCTCTGTTAGTTAATTATGGTTTACAATATAGCACACACTCATCTATAACAATAACACTTTATGTACAAACAGCACAAAGATAACTATGTGAACCTGCTCTTGGGTAAGAGTAAAGCCCATATTATCAAATCTCTTGAGAGCTTTATGATCAGTTCAAGATGTGAAAGCTCAAATCAAAGTATCTTGCTGCGATTTAATGTTCTGAGATTAGGTGCTCCTTAGTTTATAAAGATTTCTTGATTTCTATTTGATTACTCTAAAATTGAAACATGTGAGTTAGTGGATGACTTCTAAGTGTCTAAACAATAAAGCCTTGAACAATTATAACTCAATAGCAGGATTTTAGTACCTACTGTAAACAGTGAATCTACAAAAAATGAGGGGTTTTTTATTTGCTGTCTTCTATTCATTATGCTTCTCTCACTATCAGGTTTGATTTTCTCATCATACAAATGGAAAACAAGTTTTGCCTCACAGCCCCTCACTCAGAGCCACTTTGGTTTCTGACAGTGGGCCTTTCTTTCTGACACAGCACCAGTGACAACAAAGGTTGTGTTAGCCAAACCGTGATCTAATCTCCTTTTCAATTCTACCATTGTCCTCCAAATGTGATCTCAGTGACACCAGGATAAATGTCTGTCAGATTTTTTTGTCCTGAAGGATATATGAGTGAGAGAGCAAAACCTGAAAATTCTGCTGTTGCAGAATTGGAGTTTAGGGTTTATTTTACCCAGCTGACCTTCATTAATCTGGCTGTAATTTCTTATTCACTGTTTCCACATTCAAAATGGAGAGGTTATAATAACAATGATGATGATGATGACGATGATTTTTATTATTATTTCTTCCACATTTTTTCTTTTTGGCAAATCTTGAACACATGCAATTAAAACACTCTATCTCCTCCCCTCCTCTCCCTTTTCTGAGCTCTAGCAATCGGGACCTACAGCCGTTCCTCTGTCTCCTTTCTATATCTTGCTAAATACACAAATACACTGTTACACAATGAAGAATGCCCCCCTAAAAATAGATACTGTGAGGGTATCTGGTAAGAACACATGTTGAAATCGCTGCTAGGCAATGGGCAGCAATCACTGTTATCACACTTACCATTATTACCTATTGTGAATATTTTCTTTCACTGTGAATCACCTCCACAGCTTTTCTTTCTCACTCCTCTTAAAAGTCCCTCTGGCTTGTTGATATCTTTCTAGGAATTAAATGTTTAGAACAGACCAGAAGCCATTTCAAATGTATCATTTCAGGAGGGCGTGAAGGATGAAAATGAAGAGCATGTAGACCTATAACTAAGAGGAAATCTAACTTTGAGACTGGGTACCGTTCCTGTGTTGCTGGGGGGAAACAGATCACAGTGGACACCCACACACCATATGCTGTCTACCATCATTCACAAGGGCTTCCAGACACCTCCCACCACCCAAGGTATTTGTCTCAGGTTCCTTTCCACTCTTGATGCATTAATGCTGCCACTTTGTGGTTTAAACTTTTTCTCAGACACTCCTCCAGCCTGCTGTGATTTGTTCCTTGCTTGTCTTTGCTTCTTCACTTTATGCAATCCTCTCAACTGCCATGCTTTTAAAATAAATCCATCAGACAGAAACACGGTCACATGCACAATGTAAAATCTTCTTCAAGATTCTGGAGGTTCAAAGAAGAGTTTTAATATTCATAGGAATACAGCAAATATCCATTGTAGAGATAAGTTTCGAGTACTTCAAACCTGCAAGTTCCAACACTGTTGCTGCATCATCTAGAAATGTGAGGATTTTTTCCTCATTTAATGGGTAGCAAAACAACATCGGCCTTGCCTAAGTCAGGGACACACAAAAAAAATCATAGTGTCATTAGAAATTGGATTGCTTCACCGTAGAAGAGGTATAAAAGTTCCCTGCATGCAATTATGAGTAATTCTGTCTCCAAGACTGGTATATGAAAATAGTTCTAAATGGGTATTATAAAAACATTAGAGAAGGTAGATTAAATTTTGTGTGTTTTCCTTGCTCAGGGAAAACATCAGTGTTAATAATCATTTGAAATCTTATTGATAGGAAAGTGGTTTAAAATAAATGTCATTAATACCCTCAATGCTTAGTCCAGGCTAAAGAAACCTCGGGGTAAACAGAAATGTCTACAACTGCCTTCTTTAAAATGTCTTTTAAAAACCACAGTAGTTCTTTGGCTAAGCAACTTTTGGTCTCATTACTGACCGACACAAATATAATGTGGAAACTAGAATTAGAAACTAGGAATAACTCAACAGAAAGTCAATTCCATGACCCTGAGATTAACTCCGTCGATGGGAGCATGGTGATAACAACACCAATTGTGGATTCAATCCCTGTATGGGTCGTTCACTTAAGAGTTGGACTTGATGATCACTTAAGAGTTGGACTTGATGATCCTCATGCATCCCTTCCAACTCAGAGTATTCTGTGATTATATTTAACCATGGTTAATTATTATTCATTCATCAAATCGACACTGGAGAGACCATTGAACGAAATATGAGTCAAAGTCATTTGATAACTTCGTGACTGAAGAGAGAACAACAAACACTTTGACAGCGTAGGAGCAGGCCGAGACTATTTTAACTGATGATCTAATGGTCTGTTACTACCATGCACATTCCAGGTGCCCGCTCAAAGCAGGGTGCGATGAATTCCAGCTGGATGCAGTAGCTGATGTGCTGGTCTGTGTCAGCTGTCTTTCCACTCATATTCATCAGCTGTCTCCTTAACACAGACTCTCACCAAAGGTACAGACTCTCTGCAGTGACATGAACGAGGCCTTGGAAGCAGTAGAGTTGATCTGAGTCATTGTGAAACCTCACAGTTAGGCCTGGATTCCCCATTTCTAGGTGTTAGCGGGTGATGGTGTTTGGATTTTGACCTTCAGTTTCTTAAGTTTCAGTGACTTAAAATGAGATTCAAGCCTTGTGATTCTCAAATCAATTCAGAAAATGGGATTTGAGCATGTCTGAGGTTTTTTCCTCACCATTTTTATCCCAACAAATTTGATTTAGAGCTTGAAAAATACCGTATGCACTTTCATTTGCATGTGTCATTCTACTTTGCATTGCTGAGTAGTGACTGCAGCTTTCTACTCAGAACCTTTGCATTTTATTCTTTGATTGCTCAGGTTTCTTAAAATAACAAAGACTATCTTTTTAAAGTCCAGTAAAGACTAATGTAAATCTTCTATTTCATAGCAAATAAATTGGTCAGTTGTTGTTGTTATATTTCCTCTCTAAGGATTCCCAAGTATTGAATACACACTTTGACACAAACTTGAGATCTGTTGCTAGCATCAAACAATTATGAATAAATAAAAAATAATTAAAGTTATGCATAAAATCATAACAATAAATTATAAGAAACATAATAAAAATAAATAATAATAGTTATACAGGTAAAATATTTTAATTACTTTATTAATCTAAATCAAATTAAATACAATTTTTGATGTAGTTCCAATTTGACACTTATTCCTCTCATTCCAGGCTGCCAAGAAGCTTATTGTGAATGTCATCTTGTTGATTAATTCCTTGGGAAAAGGGTTCAGCTGATAGGAAACCAATGACGGCATCAAAGGAAACTTGTCCCATGAACAGAAAATTTGATCAGATGTACTATGGATCTTAAGACCTTGGCAACAGATGGATTATGACTGAAATCTGGTATCTAAGTAAGGATTTTGAATGCAGCTTCAGATTTTCCATGCTTCAGTTTTGATGTTTAATATGAGCTGCCTGGAAGTGGATTTATTTACTGTAATATAGAATTTTCTGAAAATTGGCATCTTTTAGAAGGCAAAACTGTCTGCCAAACTTGTAATTGTCAAAGTTCTGAAAACTGTCTGTCTTCCATTAGCAGAGTAAGTATATCTTACTGCTTTTAAATCAGTCCTTTTTGCACAGATCTTCTAGAAAAACATTCAGAAGGAAACCTCCCCTATGTCTTCAGAAACTGAGATGATACATGGAGGTGGGAATTTATGACATTTTGGCACTTAAAGAAAAAAACTCATTGTTTTCCTTTCCTAGTCAGACGCTTGAGCACAATTAAACACACCAAATGTTAAATGTGCCCCTAGAGAAAGGAAGAAAAGGAGAAGGTTCAAAAGCTAGAGAGAGAAGAGGAAAAAGAAAATGCATTTCTTGCCTTAATGACATGAAAATGAGTCACACGTTTTAAAATCCAGCAGTCCCTTTTTGATTCTTGGCTGCAGTTCCTGGTAACGCTTCTATCAGTCACATTCGTTTGAAGCATGTGGCTACACGTATTGGAGATACGAAGACACAGTTTCTGCATTTGCAATTTCCCGTCTTCAAACTGCTTTTCATTTTTATGATAAATCTGGAGAAAACTCTGTGATGTGAGAAAGATATTTCTCCTTTCTTTTCTTTTTTTTTTAATTCATTACTGTTATTTTCTTTAGTTTCTCCCTTAGCCAGGATGCTAATATTTATTTGCTTCAAGGACATCTTTCAAGCCTAATGGAGCCAACATCCAGTATCACTTCCAGTTAAGCATTAATTAAATGCAAATATCAACCATTATACTTCGGCAAAAGGGGAAAACTCGTGTAAACATTGAAACATAAAAGCTTCTGTTCTTCACTCTTAAACCGGAATGGACCTGGACAGTATATAATAGGACCCAAGAACTGAATTAGCATAAAACTGAGTCACCCCTATTGACCTCCATTGGTTTCAAATACAACTCACTTTCGAGTACTCATTAGTCTAAAAAGATAATTGCAGGGACAAGAAAAAAGGCCATATGAAAAATATTATTTACGTGCAAGAGACCCCTGAGGCAGCCTAAAAATACCAAAAAGTAGAGGAGAAGGATTGTTTAATGTCAGAAATATTAAAAAACCTAAACAGACAGCGTGTGGGCAAATAAATGTTGGGTGCACACATTCATTTTTATATATATATAAATAAAAATGGAAATCTAGAAACTCTTCTAAAGAATTATGGAAAAGCAGAAATGGTAGTTTAGGTATTTTAAAGTTCTTCCTCTTCATCCTATTTCCCATATATATAAAGTTGCAGTACATGTGCTAGAAACACAGTTGTGGCAGGCTGGCAAATAATTGACCATGTAATGACTTCATACCTGGACCCCATCCAGAATCTCAATAAAAAAGCCCTTGAAATGAAGACTTATTCAGGTCAGTGGTGCTTCACAGCAGTATGTGAAGGCATTTCATCTGTGAAATAGTACTTTCAGATGACAAAGTACAGAGTGATCTGAGTAAACTGGAGGTTTGGTTTGAAATCAGCAAATGAAATTTATTAAAAGCATGAAGGATGCTACATTTGAAAGAAGGAAATCCAGAACTGAGTTAAAAAAAGCTTCAGCTACAAACCAGTATCATATCTGAAAGAACACAGCAAATCACATACATATTAAAGAGGAAAATTTTGTATGATTTTTAAAAAGGCATACTGCTATGTGACGTTTTATTAAAGACTTGATTATAAAATAAACATCGGGGCGTTTAATCTGTAAGAGTGTGACAAAGATTGAGATAATCTAGAGAAAGTCCAAAGATGACTGGAAAACAATAAGAAGTTTAGGAGAACATACTAAAAAAATAGGATTTATTTAATCTAGAAAAGATTAAACAAAGATATTATTCTAATCTTCCAATAGTTATTGATGGTTTTTATAGTAACACCACAGAAGAATGATCAGTTGTTCAGACAGTTCAATAGTGGTCAAACAAAAAGTGATTGTCTTAATTTTCAGGAACAAAGATTTAGGTTAGATACTAGTGAAAACTTCCTAACAAAGTATAAGGAAGCACTACAACACATTGCCTAGATGGCCTGCAGAATTGCTTTTCTCTGATATTATGAATCAAATATCTGTTAGAGGTGGCCTCACTACATATTACCTGCCTTTTTCAGTGCAGGATGTGGGACTAGGAGGCTAATTAAGATCCTTCCCAGCTTTATTTTTTGATGATATATGATACATGAGATCATGGGCTCTGATATATACACTCTTTTTCTAAAGAAGTGTATGAAAAATTTTCACCCTTAACAAATTTTTTTTCATTAAACAAGCAACTAATGCTTATAGTTGAAGAAAAAACTTACTTCTTAGGCTCCAAGAAGCATTATTCAAACCTCAGCTGGATTTGGCTTCCTTTCTGTTGGAGGTCAGTTGTGCAAAGTAGTGACCTTTTGGCCAGCTCCCAGTAACACAAACGCCAAGCTTCACTTGGTGTGTTACAACATTAAGTAGATATCAAAATTAGCACGAACAGAGGTTTTTCAAATTCCCTCTGAGACCAAACAGCCTGAGAGAAGTCAGATACCACTGTAAATCAACAGGAAGCTACACACTGAGGCAGTATTTTTCCTACCCATTAAGTTCCTTCTGAAAAGGAATCCTACCTTGTGTCATCCAACAGTGATGCCTGAATATGTGGGAAGATATTGCAGGATATTGCAATTCACAGAAATGAGAGAAGCAAGTGATTTCTGCCACACTGAATCAGGTTACTGCTGCAATGATCTTGTTTTCCTTGAGTGAAAGGTGCAGGCTGAGGAGGAGAATGGGAGGCTACATCTCAAGTCAGGCCCTTGTCTCCAGCCCCTTTGCTCCACATGTGCACCCCAGGCAGAGAATACATGAGCATCCCAAGAGCCAACGAATATAACCTTAAAACAGTAAGACAAAGACAGGAAAATGCATAGCATAAACTTGGGGGGAGGGGAGAAGGGTGTCTCAAGCTGATTAAATCTTCACATTTCAGTCCCTGAGGCAGTCCTACTTTGAGTACAATTCCTATGAAAATGCCTCAGACTGGTAAGAGTATTGAAGAATCTGACTCTAACTAAAAAAAAAAATTTAAAAAAAATTTAAAAAAAGAAAAAAAATGTTGCTAAGTCGGTAATTTTAAAATACTCTCTATCTGTTATATATCTCTTCTGACAGCTCTTCACTAATTGTTTGCTGTTACAGCCCAATATTTTACTGTCATATGGCTAGGTCTGTGGCTCAGGTGGGAGCTGAGAGTGAGGACCCTGAAATGGGATGGATCCTGCTCGTGGTAACCTCCCCAAAGGCTGCTGTGTGCTTTTTGTGATCGCCTTGGAGCATGAGGGACTCTGAGCCTCGGCAGCCAGGCCTGACCTCCAGGAGGAACAAGGTGCTCTCAGCACCTTTAATGTGGCTCTAAAAGGAGACAAGCATCAGATATTGGGAACCAGGGATGGACTGATCTGCCATTCCCATCCTCCAACATTTTGATGACTGTTGCCCTGATGTGACCAAAACCCACTGGTGTAGCACTTCCCTGTCGTTCACACAGGACTGGGATCATGTACAAACTGTCCTCCAGCACCTCACCAGTGCTATGGATCTCATTATATGGAATTGCTCCTGGGGCAGTTGGGAGAGCACAAACAGATCATTATGTCCATCACTGCTCACACCTCCTGCCTGTGGGTGGCACTCATTTCATACCTCCTCGCCAGGATTAGGAACTCAGGTAGATTCACCTTTCCCTTTTTTATTCATAGTCACTATTTCAGGATCTAGCTGTAGCCAGCTGCTCTGTAGGACCTGTGAAATTCATGACCCACATCCTCAAAACTTCCCAGAGCCCCATCCCATAGCTATTAAGGAAGACTTCTGACCCAGGAATTCCACATATTATGCTACATACCCAGCATGAGCACTATCATTTCACAGTCTTCAGTCACGGAGGTGAGTTTTGGGAAGTGCTGATGTGCAGAGAAATATCCATTCTCTTTTAACATCCACCTTGGATACTGACAGCAACAATCAGCAGCGTCACTCATGTGCTGCCTCTTCTGAAGAATATATACAAATGGGCCCAGAATAGAAAGTGCTCTGTCAGACTCCTCTACGGACAAGGTTTGTTAAATATGGTGAGGGCATAAAGAGAGTTGCCTCTGTCCCTTCACCTCTCTTTACTCTGCATTTTGCACTCTGAGAAGAGAAATTATGTCATCCATTAATAAAGATAATTCCATCACTTTTTTGTGAACAAATTTTCCTTAAGGCACTAGGTCAGGTTCTGCAGTATTTCACCTCTGGGAAAAATACCAGTGTAAATAGGTGTGGAAGAGGTGTTATATATCACAGGAAGAGAAGGAAAAAAATTAAACCTGAGTAGAATATATGCGGTTTTCTTCTGGCTTTAGCTTCTAGAGTAGCATGAGTGAGTGTTAGACATTTGCAATTGGTGGATCTGAACATACTGCAAGATTATTGGATTACAGAAGCCTGAAGTGAGCTATGGATCAGGGTCAATTTGGTAGCCAATACACCGGAACTGGAACAATTTATCTTGGCTCTCATTAGAGGTAAGTGTGAACTCAGAGATCAAGAGGAGTGATGGTTCTTTCATACTGTGTTAATTGCAAAACACCTAAGAGTTCACAACTGGAAATTCATAACACATTGTAGGAGTGAGTGTTCCTACAGAGGGGTTTTGCTTTACCAGTCACAGTAAAAAATGAAGTCAGTGAGTAAAGGGGAAACAAAACCCCTCAGTGTCCATGTGTTTGCATTCTTCAGAACTTCTCCTTATGTGTTCATAAACCCTATTTTTCAAGAAAATGCCACTGCATTTTTAATAGAAAAAATGTCATATTTTATGGCAATACTAGAGAGAGGATACAAATTTTTTAGTATTTTGTATCTGACGCCTTCATATCAGAAATGTTGGGCCCTGTCCTAGGCTATTCTCCAAGTCAAAAGAAACCACTGCCTTCCACTCTCCCTGGGCATGACCAATTCACTCTCTGACCCATGGGACTGAGCATACTTGGCCTTTCATAGTCAAGACTTTTCTACCAAGTCTGTCAGGAATTTTTCAGTAGTCAATGGAGAGGGACATCCCTCCTGAAGGAAACTCATACCTGTCTAAGACAGATGACTAGAAGACAGAAGATTAATTACTCTTTGGAGGTATTTCTCCCACTCTGTACTCAATATAGAGAGGCAAGAGGATGGCTTTAATTTAGTCACCTGAATTTCAAGGAGATGAAGTTAGATTAGGTGAATCCCACATTTAATCTTTGTCAGGTTTTTCATTTCCTGCAGATAGTTCCATTATCTGTCAGATAATGGAGGTTGAATCTGGAGATGAAAGTTTTCTTTCAGTGGGACTTGTAGGAGTGAGCTTTTCATAATTATTTTAGCCAGAACTGTTTTTCTCCTCTTTTTATGAGTTCTAGCAAAAAAATATAGGTCCTACGATAGAAGATCTGGACTATTTCCATGCATCTCTTTTCAGCTCATTATTTCAGGCTTTTTCTCATTAACACACTCTTTAGCTTACTTCTGTGAGGAAATCCTTATTAGCCAAGAGGTAATCAAAAGCTTGAAGATACGGCTTAGACAATGAACTATATAGCATCAGAGCCACAAAAACTATCTTTGACAGCTATCAAATAACTTCACTGTCCCTAGTCCTCAGTGGGAGACAGTTTTAAGGAGAAACTTTCTGAGCGTACTCTTAGTCAAAGAAGAGCTGTGGTTGGTAAAGCTAAATAAGCCTAAGTTTTCCTGAAATTACAATGAGCATCTGCACTCACGTTTAATCACAGAAAATGAGATTTTTGACAAAGTTTTAAGCCACCTTGTCACATTTTTTTTGTGTGACTTGAAAAACAAAAAAAGCATTATGGCGTTTTGTTCATCACTGAAGTGCGTCACCGAGGTCAAGCAAAATAGTTCCTTTCTGGTGAGAGACAGCTGGTGTGCAGGCTGGAGCTGTGAGGGTAATGGATCAAGAGCAGGAAAAACACTGGCAGTCAGCATGGACTGCAGGGCTATGGGATGCTGGGAGCCACCTCCTCCCAGACCAGACCGCTCTGTAGCTGTCAGCTGGGGAAGGACGATGGGCTGGTGCTGCATCTTTTGGGTCCTGCCTGTTCCTTTGTCCAATAAACATCTCTCAAATGCATGTGTCTGAGAAAATGAGAGCAAAATTTCATTCATTCATTCAAATTCATAGACATCAATGTCTCGGGGAAAACAGTCAGCATGAGGATGGGCACAGCCAGCACAACATAGTTTCCAGAGGTGGGAAGGAAGAGGTTTAGAGCACAACATAATCTTGGGTCTATGAGATATCCCAGCTGCTTACTTTCTGTGCTGCCAAAGCTGCAAAGAGGGAGAGGGAAGAAATTGCAGAAGAGTTGTCTGCTTGTTTTTCTGTCTCACACTTGGAGAGGGATTTGGGAATGCTGAAGATACAACTTCTTGTTCACCTCTTGTTGTTTCCAAATAATGGGTGCTGCTTTTCTGTTCCTCATTTTACTGTTGTGTTTGGAGAATACTGTTCACAGGATACTTCCTGTCAGTGTGTGTATGGAAAGAAAAGAGAATTTTGGAGGAAATAAATCTGCTTTTCCTAGAATTTATTTTCTTCGAAAAACTAGTCTGAGCAACAAAGCACATGTTCTGACAGGGTACTGATGCCAGTCCTTTAATTTTCTGTGCATTTCTGTACCAAGAGAGAAAAGATAACTGCTTGTGCTTAACCTGGTGCTGGGATTGGGGATTATGCAGATATTTTGACCCTCGTTCCTTAACGGATTAATTCTAGACAATGTAGAATGAGAGATAGTCTTTCATGACTTTGCACATCTATTACAATGTTGACTGTCTTCAGGTGGTAATACATATACATGTGTACATGTGTATTTACACATACATAAAACCTGCAGAATCAGACCCAAAAGCAGGCAGGCTTGTTGACATTGCTCTTTCTTGGGCTGCACCACAGAGCTAAACTTGTTGCTGTGTTTTCACTCTCTGGGATTTGACATGAGAGAACCACTCTTTATGAGGAGGAGAAACAAAATGTCCTCCTTGTCTAATTTTGTTTTCTTGGGTTTCTTATTCCTCATCCTCACCCTGTCCTGGCACAGGGCAGCACCAGCTATCCAGGGTCTCTTTCCAGCTGCTGTGTTGTGTGTAGTGATCGCACAGCCTGCAACTAAGCTTCAGGAGTGAAATCTAAGTGGGTGTCAAGAAGACCAGAAAGGGGAGGTTGGGTTTGCATGGTTGAACTTTGTCCTTCTTTCTTGCAAATACTGGGATAATCTCTTCCTTATAATACAAGAATGAGAAGGGAAACTTCTCAAAAGCATGCAAACAGCTTTTGCTTCTAGGTTTCTTCCAACCTGATAGCTTTACAGGTGCTACAGGTAGAAGTGAAACACAGAACAGTGGAGTTGCAAGATTTTTATTTTAAACCTTGTGCAGACTTGTCTTACATGGCTCCTTCTTTCCAAGAAGAGATTCTAACTTATTCTGAGCTTACCTGCTCATGCACAAATAAATGTATGACAGAAGAAAGGCTGAGGGTGGATTTGAATGACTAATGCTTTGGGAAGTGTGAACACTGCTCTGTTTCTCACAGACGCTAGAAAGCTGGCACCCTGCAGTCTTCCTAACATAACTCACAGAGGAGTGTGAAAAGGAAGGTTTTATACAGGTTCACTCATTAGAATCAAGGTGTTCAAGCAGTGAATTAGCTGCTGCATGCACCAGTTCCTGGTGGAACTAAGCAGGCACAGGAGCTGACATCCCTCTTCTAGCAGGTACTCTGACACGCTCTTCCAGTAGCTACTGAACCACAGAGGGTAAGTGCCTGCTCTCAGCGGAGTCAGAGGCAAACCTCACACCGAGAGTAATCCTGGACCTCTTGAAATGCATGAGAATAAAAAGGTGACAGCAAAATTGTAGAGGGTGAAACTCTGCTGCCAACTCAAGACTATCAAAAAGCCATTTGGTCCTTTTGAGTGTGTGCAAAGACTAGTCAAGTCTAACAAAAAGGTCTTTTGTTTCCACACTCAATCTAGCATTCACTTTGCCAATCGATAGTTCAAGGCATGAACCTTTCACAGGCAATGTCTGTGGTCAGTGGCTAATCTTCTATTGCTGATAACTGAGGGGAGCATCAAATTCAGCACAGATGCCCAAGGTGGGCAGTGAAATAACATTAACTACTGCAAGGGCAGGTTATTGGTGAGATGAGGGCAGCATAATTACTGCATTGTGAATTAACCTGACAGGCATTAACAGGAAACCTGTAATCATTAAGTAATTAAACTGGACTCAATATGTATCAGTACATGGGAATTTGTCAATAAATTCATTACAGAAAAACCTTTGGTAATTAATAGAATATTCTGAATCAAATGTAGAAATCTAGGACATTTTACTAAGTCCACTGGAAGTCTCTCTCAGAGTTGAGCTGTTTATCTATATCATGCTGGGTGTTTTGGTGTAATTCAGAAAGGATGAGCCTTCTTGTCTCTATTCAGTCTCCAAATGCACTCTCCTGAGACCTCCCCAGACCACACACACCTGTCTCTGTCTCTGCAGAAGGTCTCAGCAGTAGCTATTTGTGTGATAATTCCTACTACGAACTAAATGGATGGAGCAGTGAAGCAGTGATAAACAAGATTAGCTCCACCATATGGCATCAAACACATTACTCCTTCAAACCAAATTAATATGCTGACTGTGAGACTCTTGTGGTCATAACTCCGTCTCTGGAATGCTTCTGTGTTTGTGGACAGCTCAGCACTATGGCAGCTGGTTGAGTTGGCTGACTCCATCATCCTCTCTATGCTGTCAGTGCAGACCGTCCTTGCAAAATGTTCAGATATCTGTCTCCAACCTAAGAGTTTTATTGGCAAGAAGGATGCATAGGAAAACTGAATAATTAATAGGAAAAGCATCCACAAATATGCTGGCTGGATATCAGAAATGGGTCTATCCCCAAAAATCAAAACACTTTTTTAAAGTGAAAAGAAAAAAGGTTTTGTTGGAAATATTCCTGCAGTGCCTGTTGGGATGTGACTCCCTAATTCTTCTTGGACCATTTCTCCTCTGCAGAAAATTTCTTTAGAGCAAACTCTGACTCCCATGAGGGATCGTAAGCCCATCCTCTTGAGGATTGTGCATTATGGGAGCTGACAGTCAGCAATGCAGTCAGCTGGAAGTTAAGAAGACCTAGAGAACAGTACCTGCATTCAGACGCCATCAATCACAACTACCATAAAGAGTTTTCACATTCAAAATATTTGGGGTTGATGGGGAATTTGTTTTGGAGGTGATATCAAAGTTACTTATCTAAAGTAGACATGTATTGTAAAAAGCTTCTTTTAAAAAGTCAGTTTTGCAAGGAGAAAAAGTTGTGCTGGCGATTTTCTGGGCTGAAAGACAACGTATCATCACCAAAGGTAGTCTTAAGCTGTCCAAGTGTTTGACATGAAAAAAAAATTCTGACACCTGCTTGGAATAACATGAATCTAATATATGAGATGCTAAATTAGTCTGCTAAGAAGCTGCTTAATTTTTCTGGAGTACAGGTGTTATTCTAGTCCAAGGATAGAGTTCACATGCATTTGATAAAAAATGTTGATAGAGATAGGTAAGAGACTCAAAGGAGTTCCACCAACACTCAACTTCTTATGCACTGGGAGAGAGGGAAGCCAGAGCCACTTAACACATGTACTCCTCCAATATTCAACAATTCATAATCTTGAAAAGCCAGTGCATGGCCTCCTATTCACCCAGAAAATCTGTAGAGGAATCAGGAAGGAGCTAGAAGCTATGTGAGCTGCACAGGGAGAATGTTAAGGGCACAGACACCAAGCAAATCAGTCTTCATACTCCCTGCTGTATCGAGGGTGGCCCATTCTTCCTCTATCAGGTGTACAGCTGGTCCCAGTGTCCTGGGTATTGTGCATGCGGAGCTGAAGGGTTCATAACCACGAAACACTTCTCAATACTGCTGTTAATATGAGCAGTTGGATCATGCAGTTTTTATACCAGAAGTATTAGACATATTGCAGAGCAGGAAAAGGAATAAATTATAACTTTTCTGAAGTTTCTGAGACGTGAAATCATGCATTATGAATTCTCCATAGATACGTCGCTACTAGCCATCTTCTGTTTTATTTCTAGCTGCAACACTTAGTTTCTGTGAGAAATGAATGAATATGTTAGCCAAGAATTTCCAAAGCAATGAGTCAGTTAAGACTGGCAAAGGAGAGAGGATGGGGAGCAATAGCTCCTTCCCCATTAGTATCACCTGGCTCAGAGTGCCTACTCCAAGCTGCATGATTGGTTAGAAATGCCAGCACACACATTGCTCTCCATCTTCCTTTCCGCCTGATCTATGGTCCAGACACATCCATCTGACAGGTTTCCATTTTTAAGTTCCCTAGTCAATTAATTGGCACATTCCTTTAGACCTCTCAGCTCTGGCATGCAAAGATGACAGTTATTTTTAGAAATCTGAACTGCTGTTTTCCATGAGTAGAAAATTCACATTTTAAGAAAAACTGTCACAGTTGTTTTATCTTCAAAGGAAATGCACCACCAAAGAGCTAAAGGCTGAGCTTCCGCAGTTTTGTGTTTGCATTGCATGGGTTAGCTGCAGAGTGGTTGGAGGCTGTGACATTTGATAGGAAATTGGTAGGCATATTCAAAACAAGATGAGAGCTCAGGACACTCACTTATCAACCTGGCAGAGAGGCCTTTCCTGGTGATATGTTCAGAATTATCAGGCATGCCCATATTTCTTTATCTCCTTCCTCTCTGATTTTGAGTTCCATCTCAGGGAAAATAATTAACATTTACCAACAACATCTTTTAGTGGTTTACTTCTTAGGATTAAGGAGATTTGCTAGCCCAAAAACTCTGATGTACTCAGACACCAACTGTGCATAAAAAGAGTTATTCATTCCCGAAGCATGTCAGTCTGGCACCTTTCACCAGTGCTCCACGCACAGAGAAGAGAAATGTGGAATTACACAAGACAAAGGGCCAAATAGAAATTGCCCTCCCTTTCTCAAAATAGTGACTTTTTAAGCATTACACCTGTTATTACTCCTAGCTTAATGAATGGGGGAAAAGCAACAAATGAGGCTTTAGAAAGCTGAAAAAAGGAGTGAAAAATGTGGGTCACTTATTGCTTCTCTGGGTTTGTAGCTAACCATAACTCCAGTGGAGAAGCTGAACTCCCAACTGAACCATCCCAAACAGAGCTAAACTAGAATAAAACTGGATGCAGCCTGATCTCTACATCTTCCCACTGTATCTGGAGCTCTGCTTCCAAATTGGATCCTGAATACAGCCCTGAAGGAAGCCTGCAGGTATTCCTCAAATTATAAGATAGATATAAGGGATTTATGGAGGGCTCTTCCTACAGCTTCTGCTGGGAATCATTTACTCAAGGCAACTTTTCCTCTAAATATGTTTAAATTATGCTTCATTTAAGTTTGTTCTGCAACATCAACAGAGCAATGTAGGACAGAGGTGGGGTTTATGGCTCCCATTTTAACAGCGTGGCATGGCAAGAGCTAAAAAGTGTTTCATCTCACACCTCATCCTGTCAAAAGTTCCTTGCTGATGGAGTGAGGTGTTGCAGGGGAAGTTTGGCCCTGACTGAGAGCACCTGATCTGGAAATCAGCAGGCAGCTATAAAACGTGGAATCTGCATGGGTATTTTCACGTTAATTTTCTCCCAGGCAAGAAATTACAATTTCAGAAGCACCCAGGTTTGTACCTATATGTCATAAAGCCGTGCAGCATGAAGATACCTGAGCAAGTGCTGAACAAACAAGCTGTATTGTGGAGCTCCACTGTGACTAATCAACATCTAGAAGCTGCTATATTAGTCCGGGCAAACTGCCACGCAAACCTGCTATACTGCTTTTTGCATCCAAGCAAATTACATTAGAGCTACCTAGGCAGCTGGAATGCAATACACTTTTAGGGATGGAGGAGCCTTACTCCCACAAATTATTAGAGATGTAAGGCTCCCAAAAGCCTAACTTACTCCTGAATTCTATTTTAAAGCAGGAATAAGCTTAAGGGAGCAAGGCATTTCAGGAAATTGGTCTCTACACAATCTTTATTTACTAAATTCTCACTTATTATCCATTAAATTCTCACGTATTACCCATTAAAATTCTTTTAACATCTTGTCTGATTTAGATAAATATTGTTTGCGCTTAAGGAGTATGAAAACAAGTAACCCATAAGAAATCCAGAGAAAGGTGATTCTTTAATTTTAAAGGTTACTTGTATCATTAGTAACTGATTAATATTTTTTCATCTAACATTCCTTCCAGGAATGAACACGGTTTTTACACACTCCTGAGCCAAGGTCCTACTATACTATCCTAGTTTTCTGACATTGTTTTTAAGGGCAAAGTTATTCCTCCCAACCTGTATCTTTGCAAGTAGCAAAGAAATTACCCCTGTAATGGAATGAAGGTGATATTTATTGTTTTTGAAACTTTAGCGATTGCAGGTTTCATGTGCACTCCTGAAGAAATGTTTATCCTTAAAATAGCTGAGACAATGCAAGTTGTTCAATGGATCCTTGTGTGGGAGTATGTTAAGAAGAATTGTTCATTGAAGCTTACAAATATGATGAGCTGTTTTAATAAAACAGGAGGAACAAGAACTACTAATGGAAGAGAAGGGATCTGCCAGTCTTCTCTCTGCCAAGATACTGTCAACCAAAATTAACAACTCCCATTTCAAATCCTAATGTTTCAATGAAAGGATTAATCCATACCCATGCATAGCTGTGTGAGACTGTCAATCTACAGGACTGATCAGAGCCTGGGAGCACATCCCAGCATCCATTCAGGACATGAGGACTCTGCTGGAACAGCAAGCGGAGGTGCTGCAGGTAACCAGCTGCTGGTTTCTGAGAAATGAAGCCGTAGCTGCTGGGAGCTGATCCAAACCCTTCACTTAATTTGATAAAAGCTTTCCAGCATTATCGCTATCACTTACAGTTTCTGATACTATAATGTTGCTTTCAAGTTCCAGACTTAAATGTCCCAGTATTTTTCAAAGAAGAGTGATGGATGTATTTATTCATTTATTTGATAAATAAATATCTTGATTGCTGGAGCTGACATATGTTGCTCTTCATATAATAAATTACAAAAAGACACAGCAGATACTAGTGGCATCTAGGTAAGACACATTTTATACATCTTTTTCATACTCAGAAGAGAAAAGGAAAAAAAGTTTTTCAGTGTGATTCATCTTTCCTACTATAAATCTCTTAGAATGAGTTGAATCCTACTCCCAGCATAAAGAGTCTACCTATGTTGGGTGGCATGACTATTTTTCTACTTCAGGCTTTCCAGAACAGTAAGTCATTGAAACCATCACAGTGCCTTTAAAACCAGTGTAAGGGCTGTTTCCTAAGTCGTTGAGATAGGAAACAAGAGTCATGGACCCTGATTTCAGCATGAGAAGTGCTGTATAGATGCTTACAAGCATACAATGAAAAATGTAAGGCAGCAATCAGTAGATGGACAGGAGAATGCAGAGTAGCAAGAGATCCTGTTAATTAATATGATGGAATGTTATCACAGCACATAAAAAATATAACTACAGCCAGCCTATGTGTGCATCACGATGGAAAGTTGTTCTAAGAAGGATCAGAAAATGGCATGGCAGATATTCAAATACTGCTTCCAAAATACATCCAAGCACTCTTCCAAGCATGAAGGGATTCAATCTACCCACCCTGCTCACTCAGGGCTCTGAGAGCACCAACGTGAAAGGAGAAACCCCACTCACTGTTCCTGGAATGTATCCCATGGAAGGAGACTTCCTCCAGTGTGCAGCTGCACGTTCAGGAGGACAGGACGGTGGCCAGGCTGCCCAGCACACCTGGGAACGGGAGGCAAACCTGCTGTGGCCGTCCTCTGAGTGCACACATAAGCTCAAGGTAAGAACCCAGCCTCGAAAAGCCCAAAGACATTTTGCTTGCCTTCAGCATTTTTGTGCTCTTTAAAGCAATATATGCAACAATAGCATCACATCAGTTTGGAAAAAAATAGACAAGCTTCACAATGTTTCTGTGCCCCACAGCAGATGTCATTTTTCAATTAGATCAGTCTAATAAAACTCTCTAAACATTGCTTCTTTGGCATCCATAGTCTCGATTAGTTACAGCACCACTGGTATTACTTAACATTAGGTATTACTAAACTGCTGTTCATAAAAGATGTTTATGAGCCCTGAAACAAATCATCTGAGTGTTTTTAAGGAAATATTTTATTTTTCTATTTACTCCAAATAGCAGACTGATACAGAAGTTGTAAAGGTTGATCTATATTATTTCACTTCTGATAAATAAAGTATTATTTGTGCTCTAAATTACCTCATTTGTCATTTAATACTGGTATTTTCCAAACGTTTTATTTTATGGCTCATGTAAGCAGTAAAAGAAACACCAATGCCTGCTTTTTTCCTACATTTGCTTGACTTAAAGAATAGCAAGGGAACTGTAATATTTTCAAGACGTAATATTTTCACTACTGCTATTTGTTACCATTTCTAATTAATTTCTCCTGAGGTTTATAATTTGGGAGAGTTATGGAGCATTTGGGGGGGTTTGCTTGCTTTAAGAAACTTGCTTGCAAGGTATAATTTCTTTTACTTATAAACTGCAGTTGCAACCAAATCTCCAAGATGACACTGATTTATTTATCATAGGTAAAAAGAAACATTAAGATGATGCCTAACAGCAGCAGGACACAGTTGAAGTAGAGTATCATGATAAATACCTAGCTGAGCAGCAGAAATTCTAGTGCTGTGCTCCCTCTTGGCAAGCAATTTAGAGAAACTGATGTCTATCCTAAAAAATCATGGTCCAAGATTTCAGATGGTGTAAAGGGACATTCTCACAAAGTTCAGTGGAGTGGTTAAGGCTGTCCAAGAAGCTGGCATTTCAGTATGGGAGATTTTTTTCTATCCTTAGGTTTCATGTCCTAAGTGGTCATTTCTTGGCAACACCTCAGTAAATGTCATCCTCTGGAGTATTTGCCTGAAGATGTGCCTGTGCTGCAGTGTCCGTTCCTGGGGCACAGGCTGGTGTGCAACAAAGAGGGTGTTCTACAGCAGGAACTACAGCCCTTGCCTGCAGCCAGATGAACCAACACAGCACCTTTCCTGCTGCCTGGCTTTGAATAGGAGTTTACAGGTTCATGGGCATCATAATCGTGACTTAAATATTTGTGAGTAACAGCACTCCTTTCCTACCAGAAGGCAAACTGAGTGCAGAGGGAAAGCAGGCTCTTTTTTCTGTAATCCACAGTAATTTATAATAAGATTTAATGTTTAAAACAACAGTTTTCCAGCTCTTATATAATTGGAAAAATGCATATAATTTCTGTGAATAAGAGTTCTGCTTGTAAAAGGCTGTTCTATTAAGCACCTGGTTATCACCACAATATTGTTGGCTTTCCATAGCTGGTGATTTGTGTTTTCATACCATACACCAAACCTAAATGGAGCTTTTAAGGCTGAATGTGAAATTACAGCCATTTTGAATATGTTTTGAATTACTCTGGATAATTGTTAGGTCAGTATGAAGGATTCTAATGCTCAAAAACCCAAATCAAGCCAAATTTTCTTCTGGTGCAACTTCTCTGAGTTCTGCTGCAAAGAACTCCCGAAAGTGTCACATTGTTGGTAATATGAGAAAATAAATTGTTTCTGAATTGAAAATGTTTTCAGCAATCATTGGATTAGGCACTATTTGAAGTTCCGGCAGAGAATAAAACATGACTGTAGATGATTGCTTCAGCTTTATCTTTCGAAAAATCAAAGTCAAAATGCAGTTTCTTCCAAACAAATAAATGAAGTATTTATAGCAAAATATATTCCCTAATGAATAAAATGTACAATCAGCCACAACCCCAAACATGTGCTAGACTCCATTCATTTTTTTCAAGGAAATCCATGGGTTGCTTTATAAACATACTGAACCAAAATATTTGGGTTATCACTTGAAAGGGTCTCTCCGCTGAGATTAGGCCAGGAAAGTTTAAAGCCTAGAGGTTGTTCTACAAATATCTGTGTATGTGTCTATAAATATTCCAGCATTTCCTGTAATTAGTGATGCTTGATACTCCCTCTTTCAGGATCTTTTATTAGTGTCTCATAACTTTGCTAAACATCTTGATTAAGGGTTTTTCCCTGCTAGGGCTATCCAGGCAGAGTCAGAACTAATTTGTTTGAATCAAAACAGCTAAGTCTGTACTGAGAATACTGTTGTTCAATATGAGGAAAAAACCCATGAAGACCATGTTTTTTTAGAAAGATAGGTAGTTCTAGGATGCTTTGTGGAGAGATTTAAATTTGGGCTGTTCTCTAGAAAATCTATAAGGAGAAGAGCAAATTACAAGTCTTGGGGAAAAAACCCAACAGTTCATGGATGCTTAAGAGAGATTATTCTGAGCCTAGAAGCTGAAATTAGCAGTAGCACTCTCTCTCCTGAGCATACTTCAGTCCCAGCAAGGATAATTTGTGCTTGAGTGTCCCATCCATCATTTCCCACACAGCAAACAAGTATGACCCAAACGCTTCCTACCTCTTCGGCCAGTCAGTTTTATCTTTACTCTTCCTTGAGACTTCCCTCTTTTTGCATATTCTCGCTTATCTGAACCCAGCTCAAGGCAGTTATTGGACCATAGGCCCATCCAGTATTGACCTACTCCCACCCTCCCTTCCCCTTCTTGGTCTTTTGGGCCAATCTTTTTTCCTGAACAGCTGCTATGATTGCCTTTTTCCCTAGTGCCCTAAGAGCTTTCTTTTTTGTATTTTTATGTTAAAACTTATTCCCTTTTATCTGCAGCCCCTAGCCATCCTATCTATATATATTCCAGATTCCAGATTCTCGTGCTACCCTCCACGTACACCAACAAATTTACTTGCAACAATTTTCCAAACTGCCTCACTCCCTGAACCTCCATCCCTTTGTGGTACTTTGTCCATTTTACACAACCTCCCAGTCCCAGCATCCACTTAGAGACAATCTGTTCCAGTCTCTCCTCCGCATGCCCAGACACACCAAAATTTTTACCTAATATGTGCATCTGGATTTTGTTTTGTTTTGTTTGTAATTTTCCTCCTTTATTCTGCCGGAGTCCAAAAGAATTATTGATGATGTGGAGGATTCAGCTTTCTGACTAACATTTAGCAAGACTGTAGGCAACTGCTCTTATCAGCAGAGATGATGGGTAGATTTAATACCAGATGGTGTTTCCAGGCCCAGCACACTCACAGAATTGTGCGTGTGAACGTGTAAACATACATGCATGTACACACGCAAACAAATACCCTACTGTGTGCATGCAAATGTTTTCTTCACACCACTTTCAGCAGAAGAAGCTTTATCTGTCTGGAAGGATGCAGCTGCCACTTGCCCTGGATTTGTTGATACACCAGAACTCTTTGGCATTGCTCCACTGACGCAGAGAATCACAAATGCTGGCTATACCACTTTACAGCTGCTTTCCATCATCTGAGATGCACCACACAGAAAGCTCATACCAGCAGATCTGGTCTTATCTTTATTTTCAGACACTTGCAATCCCGATCACTCTGTCCTTTCCCTGATTATCCTTATGTAAATGGTCTTTAAATTTTAGGTGATGAAACAGATTTGCACTGTGATTCTTCACTTTGAAAAGTGAAACTCATCCAAGAAAACTTTCCTTGGAACATGCCCAGGTGAAATTATTCTACCCTAAAAGATATTATGAAACATTTTCAGACCAATATTTTGTTATTAAGAAAAGGCTTTTTCTTCTGAAAACTTGTAGGAGGAATTAACAGCAAATTCAGAAGAGCTGGCTATGAAAATCATGATGCAGTCCAGTATTAACTAGGTTTGGAGACTGAATGATGGCCCTTAGGTCAATTTACAGCTACATTATAAAAAATGTGGGATATATAGTCGATATCTAAATTGAATCTGTACACATATTCACTTTGATACTGAGAGTTTCGTGTTCAGCCTGGTGCCCACCAGGACTTCCAGGTCCCTTTCTGCCAAGCTTCTTTCCACTGAAGTGGCCACCATCATGCACTGGTGCATGGGGGTGCTCCTCCCCAGGTGCAGGACTTAACAATTCCCTTTCTTGAACCTAATGGCATTCCTGATGACTCATTTCTCCAGGTTGTTTAGGTCATTCGAACAACCCTCTAGAGTAACAGCCACTCCTCCCAGTTTGTTGTCACCAGCAAACTTGCTGAGGCTGCACTCTGCCCCATCATCCAGATTTTTAACAGGACTGGACCCAGTATTGGTCACTGAGGAACTCTGCTAGCCACTTTCTCCAGCTAGATTTGTGGATCACCACTCCCTGGACCCAGACGTTCAGCCAGTTTTCAATCCACCTCACTGTCTGCTCACCCAGTCTGTACCTCAAAAGCTTCTCTGTGAGAGTCTAATGGGAGGCACCATCAAAGGCCTCACCGAAGCCCAGGTAGACCATACCCTCTGCCTTCCTTCACCCAAAAGGTCAGTCACTTCACCACAGATGTGTGTCAGGTTGGTCAAGCATGACTTCCACTTAGTGACGCTGTGCTGACTGCTCCTAATGATTTTGTCATCCTCACTGTGCCTGGAGATGGTTTCCAGGATTAGCTGTGATGCTAAAATCTAAATTCAGCAAAGATCTCAGGAAGATAAAAGCTGTGCAAATTAACTTTGAGGAAAAACATAACAGTGCACAGTTCTGCCCACATTGCTATTAATTCATAACCATTCAGAGACTTACATGCTATATAATTCAAGCACTCATCCAGTTCAAATATCTACAGGAAAAGGCAATTCCTAAAAATCCTGCAGTTAAAAATATGGGAATTTTTAGAACTAATTAGCACTAAGTATATATCACAAAGGTAACTGAAAGGGGATAGGTCTACTTAACGTTTGCAATAGATTCGTCCCACATTGTATATATTCCAACTTTTCTCTTTTCATTTCCATTGGAATAAGAGTTGTGAAAACATAATGAAAGACATCAGGCAGCATTATAAAGGTGGCTGCAACTTAATAAGCTCCAGTCCAGTCTTACCATAAAACTTTGAGTGTGGTGTTGGATAAGTTTTTAGTACTCATTGAGCTGTAGAGGTTTTGCCCAAAACATCCTGTTGTAAGGAGAAAACCTCTAGAGCTGAATGTGACAGCCTTCCTAGGGCTTGTGACTTCTAAACAGCCAGCTTTGTTAAAACATCCAGGTGGATTATGCTGTTTAGTTGTGGCTTGAAGCCATGAGACAGGCTCCCAGGATCAGAGAGTCTGGAGCAGTCAGCAAAAAAGGCACTTCAGGTTTCAGTGGGTTTGCAGCAGCTGAGGCTTTCTGCAGTTCAGTCTAAAAGCCTAGCTCCATTCAAGTGTCTTCAGGGCTTCCAGGGTCCTTGAAAGCCTTTTCAGGAGCTGTGAGCTTCAGTAGCCTTTGTGGACTCTGCAAGAAATTTGAGGTACTTGGTCATTTTACAGCTCTTACTGCAGATGTGGAACTGACAAAAACATCCAGCAGGCAGCCTGCAGGCTTAGTCCCAACCTGCATCAAGCTAAGTCCTAAACAAGAAAGAAAGAAAAAAATGTGAAAGAAGAAGGAAAAAAGATATTTCTGAAGGAGAATTTCACTGGCTGCAGCACTCACTGGGTTCTGGAACCCTATGGAGGTGGTCTTTAACCCAGCAGCCTAGAAACAGTCAGTGGAGATAGGAGAGACACCTCAAAACAAACTCCATTTCTTTGTGCATAGACGTTGATCCCCATCCCCAAAGTAAGCTTTGGGATAAGGGTTCTGTTGAGATCTGCTTTAGCTACCTGGGTTAAATGCTCCTCCCAGCTATTTATTTCCATCTCAGTCATCTCTTAGTGGTCCCATTTGCAGCGAGGAACCTTCAGAAGGAGCAGTTCAGAGATCCCTTTCCTGACATACTAAAGATTCTTCACACATGACAGCTGTGTTCATCTCTCTCAGCAAGTGGGGGCATTTTAGCCTAAACAGAATTTCTACTTCATCTGAATACAATCAAATTACTGGGAGACCAGAAACACTCTTTTCTTTCTCCTTATCTGTATTTGTGGGTATGTGAGAATTGCTGCTACACTGGGCTGGGTTAGAGGCTCGTGCTTTGCTTGTTACCCCAGGTGATGTGCCGCCACGAGACTCAGGGATCTTCCCAGCACCGTCAGTGTTTCACTGGTTTTTCATATACTGAATACCAAAAATATATGGACTTGAGAGACTCTGGTAGTAGGAAGTTGAGTTGTCAATGTCTTCAATCATTCGCTGGTTTAAGAACATGGGATCTTAAGATTAATATCTTTGTCATATGTATCAGAGCATTGGAGAGTTTTACATCTAGGCACGTGTGACATTTTGGAAATTAACTCGTGGATGGTCTAAATCTTACTGAAAGTCTTTGGGGTTTGTTTTCCCAAATGCTTCAGTCATATTTAAATATACTCCAGACTTCTAAATCGCGTTGGCATGTCTAAAAATTTTGCTGAGAAGATCTGTGAAATATATGATGTGTATTTAAAAATGGCAATGTGAAAGTTTGCTGAAGCTATAAATCTGTCCAAGTTTCAGAAGCTAAGAACATTGTTATTGACTAGCTAGGCAGAATAAGATTTAAATGCCAACTTTCCTCCGAAAAAAATCAAGACACCTTCAAATCCAGCTATTTACAATTAATTCCACATAAATTCTGTTAAGAATGAAGCTGGAAAGAAGACAAATCCTATATGTAGGTCACTATTTGCTTGCAGCTGTTTTCAAAATGAGGATGCTGATTTTCACATGTAGCATTAAACGTGAACAAATATATTGATCAGAGGACTGCAGCATAACCAGAAGAATATGCTGATTTCCCCTGTGGAGACGAGTTAGCTAGTACTGCAGAATTCCTCCTCTTAGCCTGAAGATATGACAAATCTCTTCTTGGCAGCAATACTGTTAACCATCAAGTGAATCCATTGCTCAAGGAGATTACTTGGATTCAGAGAAGTCCCAGAGGGAGTCATGCAGCTTGAAGGCAGACGCTTGCAGCTTCACAGCTTGGAGAGAAAAGCTGATATTGGTCAGTCCTCACAAACAGGGTGTTCAGTATTTATTTATGGAACAGCCAGACATTTCTATATCCCCCCTCTTACAACTGAGGACAGATCTGACCCATACAGGTACAAATGGTCTAAGAAAACACTTCATGATACATGGAGAATAGAGCACAGTTATCTTAGCAGAGATCTCAGAATGTCATAAATACAAACCAGGGTTCGTAAAACAGAATTGAAATCCTCCAAGCAGTAATAACATTTCTTTTTCACTATCGTAATAATCATTTCCTATGGCTGAGCATTTTACTTCTCTTTGTTTTGTACCCTGGGATTTTCATTTTCTAACCCCACCCTTCTTATTCTCCTCGCCTGGTGTGTAATGCTCTGCATTCAATCTGGTTTAGTTCATTTTAACTATGTGGGAAGTCTGTAGAATTCCTTAATTTAATTGCTTTGCTGATGCAGCTGCCCAGGAATAATGGACCTTTACTTACTTGAGCCGAGAGGTACAGTCTGGTTCCATCGGACAGTCAGTTCCCACTCTCCTCTTCCTTGTATCAGGCACTTGTCAGCATAATCTCATTGGTCTGACTTTTTTTCTGCTTTACACAGATGCAAATTACTATTACTCAAGAGGAAAAAAAAATAAAAATATAACCCTAGCAAATTACTTATTTGTCCTACATGAAAGAGGTTTTCAGGGAACCAAACCATCACTGTTACAACATTTATGTACAGCAAAAACCCAAACAAACAAAGAAACAAAAAACTTTTCAGAACACTGAAATATTTTGTTTTGACATTTCCACGATAGCACATTATTTTCTGGGAGGGAACATGTAAAGAAATAGTTGCTAATAACAAACCTGAAGCAGGTTTTCCCAGTTTTTGCATACACCTCAGATACTGGAATATCCTGCAGTGTCTGGGAGTTCCATATCCAAACTGCTTCTTGCCTGACTTGGAGTACAGATAGGACCTCTCTGAACTCTGCTTACACCACTCAAGCCTAAAAGTCATTTGAGTCTTTGCTACTTAGATAAACATGTTCTCAGTTGCAAGCCAAGAGAAAACCTCTTCGGCACAAAATGGCATCTCAGCTCCTTTATTCAATCTCAGACTTTAAATTTTTTTTAATCTTATATTTTTAGAGAATTACTTACCCAGCCAGCTCTTTGCACAGTTCTAATTAGGACTAGCTACAGGGAAGCCAGAGGGCAGAAAGAAGAGTGTTAAATAAATTCAGTGAAGTTATCCCTGATTGACACTGACATAAGTGAGAAGAAAATCAGGCACTCTGAACTTAACACTTCTGTCATTTGCAAACACATATTAAAAAAATAAACTACAAATAGGTAGATCCCCTGTTTCTGTAACTCAACAAATCACTGAAGTTTGCAAATTTACGCAACCTGTGGTTCTGTCCCAGCTCCACTCCAGTTAGAACCATGCTATTTGGGATGCTATTTGGGATTGTTTTTCCGTGGCCTTCACTTTTGATTGATTCCTTCTAGGAGGTGAGGTGCTACACACATACATGGAGAGCATCCTGTGACAATTGCCCTGCTTCTGGTTGAACCACCAGCATGTTTCACCTCATCCTTCCACTAATCTCTAATAAATTTATATCCTGATGGGTTTGAAACCCTGGATAAAATACCAAATGTAAAAATACTTTCTCTTTTATATTCAATGCTTGTTCTAAAAAGCATTGGTGTTATTTTGTTCTCTTTCTTACATTATTTCAATTGTTTTCAATTAAATCACTAGGTATAAGGGCATAAAATATGCACATACAGCTTTCCTAAATGAAACTTTCACTTTCGTCTTAAAGTATCTGTTTCTCTGCAGAACCCATCACATACACAGGTGATTTATAGGAGACATCCACAACTTTATGAAGATTTATATGTGAACTATCTTCTTTTTAAAAATGTAACAAAAAGGATTATAAATCAAATTCTCAAACAAAAGTAGTCATCCTTTGCAATTCACTTCCACTGCCCTGGATGGGTAACCAGATTCTACCCTGTACCCAGTTCCTGCTCAGTGCAGGAAAAGAGAGAAGTCACAGCCCTCTGCCTGAATTGATTGCTCAACGTGAACTAACACCAACAGACTCTTAAACCAGCTAAAAGCATGGCAAAGATCTGCATTGTGCCCATCTCTTACCTCCATCTCTCCCAGCAAATTGTGAGGGCAAGAAGGAACTGGTGTGTCTATGCCAGCTGAAAATTGGCCATGATGTGAGAATCCCTTGTAGGTCAGCAAGAATCCAAATCCATCTGGGCCCCTGCATTCGAGCAAGGAAAACTCTGCAGAGCTTTATGAGTCAGTGTGTTCACTTCAGCGTTTGTGTTTGTTGTAACCTCTGCCCTCTGGGCAGCAACCTGTTCCACAAGGGATGTGTGGCAGGACATAGGATGTCAGTCCCTTTAAAACCCCATCAGGTTTAACAAGGGTTGGTGCTGGATTCTGCACCTGGGACAGGGAAACCCTGGTTGTACGGACAGATTGGGGAATCAGCAGGGCAAGGGAGGGGACTGTCCTCTGCTCTGCTCTGCACTGGGGTGGCCTCACCTTGAGTCCTGTGTGCAGTTTTGGACACCACAACATAAAAAGGACATTCAGCTATTAAAGAGTGCCCAAAGGAGGGTCACAAAGACGGTGAAGGGTCTGGAAGGGAATTTTTATGAGGAGTGGCTTAGATCAGCCAGGTTAATTTTATAGGCCTTTGCTGCTTTTTCTTTCTTCTTCAAGTAATTTCCTCATTGATTCCTTGTACACTCTTCTGCTTAAAAGTTTGCAAGCTATTGTTATTCGCTAGAATAACAATAATTGATGGGTATAAAAAGAAAAACAGACATAGTTTGCTTGTAGTTCAAAAACATAACCAATAGGTGATTAAGTGCAGAATTGTGGTTTAACCCTAGTTACAACTAAGTACCATGGAGCCACTCACCCTGCTCTCCACTGGCTCCCCAGTGGGATGGGGAGGAAAATCAAAAAAAAGGGTAAAATTCATGAGTTAAGACAAAAATTATTTAAAAATTGAAATAAAGTCAAATATAATTGTTATAATAAAGATAAAGACAATCGTAATAGAGAGAAGAACAAATGATCCACAATATAGTTACTTACCACGAACTAATCAGTGCTCAGCCCAGCCACAAGCAGCAATTGTCATTCCCTGGCAAACTCCCCCAGTTTCCATACTGAGCATGGTTCTGCATGGTATGGAACAACCCTCTGGCCAATTCCAGTCTCCTGCCCTGGCCATGCTCCTCCCCTGTTTCTTGTACATCCGGTCACTGGCAGAGCATGGAAAAATGAAAAGCCCTTGATTTAGCACTACTGAGCAACAATTAAAACATCAGTGTGTTATCAACATCCTTTTCACACTACATCCAAAACACTGCTCTGGGCCAGCTACGAAGATAAACATTAACTCTACCCCAGCTGAAAGCAGGCCAGGTAAAGGCACTGCATCAAGACGCAGCACTGGAAAGTGAAGCAGCTCTCCCCTCCCAAGAACCATGTGGATGTGCACACCATCCAAATGTCTGTTACAAAGGTAGCAAAGTCAGATTTCAGGAAGGAAGGGGATGAATACGTTTACTTTGTTCTTATCGCTGTTATGGTTTGTTCTGCATCAACAATAATCCCTTATTGCCTTTTTATTCCAGATGCAATAAGCTTTTTTTTTATGAGAGATTAGTACCTCAACTTTGCTTCTGCATTTCATCAGCCACAGCAGCTGTTCATTATTTTGTGTACTTCAAAGCAGCAGAGATTATCACTAAAACAGACATCAAAACTTGTGGTGGGGTGAGTAATCATTTAAGCTGTGGGAAAACAGATTCATTTGCTCTCTTAAAATATTGTAAAATGTTCAAATATTTCTTTGACAAATGTGCTGTTTTGACGGTGTTTCCTGTTACTTCAGTTTAGTGCACAGACAGTAGTTGCTGCCCTTCTGCTGGTCTGGGAGGTGTTAGAGGCTTGCAGGAAAACCCAGGTGTTGGTTTGAAGAGAAGTCAAGCCTCCTGCTACTGAGAACAATGTGCTAGCACCCCGAAGCCCAGATTTTATTCCCGCCTTCATGTGTTACTTTGCATGAGTCAAACAGGTCCAGCTACCTCAGAATCAATGATCTTAGAGGTCTTTTACAACCTAAATGATTATATGATATAAATATATAGAGGAATTAAAGGAATTTGGGTGAATCTAAAGTTTGTTCCATATGTCTCCAAAATAAGAGAACAGATTTATTTAAGAGTTAGCTGCAAACTCTCACTTAAAAATCAGCATCTTTTACTTGTTGAAATACCACAACCTCTCATATAGGAAAGCTAATTAGATGAACATGATGAAAACTGGGTTTGAAATCTGTTCATCTGTTCATTTCCAGGGAAGTGTTTATATACTGAGACAGTTATTTGTCTTCCTGCCCACAATATTAAAGAATATAAATTAATAAAAATGCAATTTTCCATCAGATGTGGCCAGAGAGTGAAAACAAAGCCCTACTCCATAAATGTTTTCAAAAGTTAAGGGTCTGATGTGCTTTTGTTCCAGTATTCACTGAGGTCACAGATCCCCAAACGAGAGGGGTCTGTTCATTTCCAATTCATGAAATCTGAATTTCATGAGTGCAGTTGAGAATACTTGGTTAGAAATTGTATTGATTGGAGACAATCTTCTTGCTTTCAAATCTTATGATATCCAATTAAGTGCAAGAACTGTGTTCACTGTTACAACAGAAGCCCTGTTGCCTGCTCATGCTGTGCTGCCTGCATACGTATATAAAAAGAGAAAGATAGTTTCTATCCTGCTCATTTTCTAAAGACTAAGGTCAGCTAAAAGCAGCTGTTATACTGAGAAAATAAGGGCAAAGCAGGCTGATAAAGATAGACACCTTGTGAGATATTAAATTGTGCATATATGTAGGCACCTAAAGTCCATAAGCCTGAATAAAATCAAGGAAGTAAAAGTACCTCGAGCTAGTAGACTTGGAAATTTTGCTGGAACATACACTTAGAGGTCTAAGCCTTTTTGAAGATCTGGTCCAACACCAGGTTTGCTACAGAACAAGGATTGTGTAACCCATATCACATCGAGCACCTTACCCACAGGACTATCAAGCACAATATTTTGTTAAAGCATATTATGAAAGTGTCATGGACAAAAGGGAAAAATAAATTCTTGCTACAATGCAAATCCTCACTGATCTCTTACCTGAGTCAGAAAGTCTAAAAGAACCTAATCAGAAAACTCGGCAACATTCACACGCTCTTTCCTAGCTCTCAGAAGCCTGGGATCAGAAGTACTCTGGCAGGTTTCCACCTGTCAGCTTCCTTGTCCCTGTCCCTAATCTACCAGCAGAGGGACAGGGATAACACATCTGAGCAACCAGCCCTTCTGGCAGCATGGTGTAATGAGGTGAAATCAACTGAGTTTAGCACACATCTCTGTATTTGCCTTCTCCTGTTTCTAGAGTGAGGCAGCTGAGTTTGCAGGTGTCCCCTTGACATGCCAGCATTTGGCTGGAAGAGAAGCAGAAAGTCCCTGCTGGACTTTGGTTCCGGCATAACTGACCTTCAAAGGACAGGGAATCTCATCGTATGGAACACCAGAAGTCAGGCTGGGGAATGTATCACCTGGACAACACAGCCCTGGGAGCTGCCTATCTTTCTGTCTTTTCATTCTTTGCGGTCATAAATCAAATGCAGACATCTCCACTTGTCTCTGAATAATAAATTAGGACTGGTTTTAAAATATTTTAAGAATTTCTATTCATGAGGGGGTTGAAATTTGGTCAATGTAGATTATGAAATCTCCAAGAATATTATTTCCTCCCTTAACTCATTTCTTTATGTCTGAGCAGATTTCATGGCACAGTTCCTTTCAGAGTTCTTTCATTTACATTCCATGAGAAGAGTGCATCCTTCCATTCAGTGCATCCTCTAGGTTCAGCATACTTTGAAAAGCCCAGTCTGTGCAAGCACACAGCTCACTTCTCACCATCTTAAGGTATTTGTTTATTTAAGTGCAATTTAAATTTCTGTCTCCTTCTGGAGTCATCAGGTTAGCTTTATCCGAAAAAATTGTGAGCTTGCAATGAAGTATTAGTAGCTATCCTGTAGTTAATATGATTTCATCAATGCAGGAACTGACAGGAATGCTTCTCTTCCAATATCATTCCTATTTCCTCTTTTTTTAAATTTATTTTCTAAAAATCTTTAATTCAGAATCTCATATCTGAATAATCCCCGGCGCATAGGATGTTAATTTGAAAATACCACAAATTGAACTTTTTTTGTCCATTTATTGGTTGACTTGTTGCATAACAAGAAAACTGATAAATTTAATTACTTTTATGAAAATGAAAGGGAACTATTATAATTTTGCCAAAGTGTTAAGAATAGTTCCACTTTAAACCAAACTGAAGCATGCCACAGGCTAAGTGACATGCTTGGTAGGGAGCATATCAAGCAATGGAAGAGAATTTGTATTTATTAGGACAACATTAGCATTTTATGGTACAGAGATTTATTACCCCACCCTCATTTGTTTGTTTCTCACCTGCCATGCAGTTTTCCTTTAGGCTCTTGCATAATTCTCTGTTTCCCAATAGTAATAATAATTCTTTGATTCGATGATAGATTATGTAGTCTGTATGTAATCAAGAGCTGGTAGCAATTACATTCAAATTTAAAGACTTTTGAAAGGATGTTTACATGGTAGATTTAAAATTATATAGATTAAACGTCATGGGTCTCATCCCTGAGGACAGAGAGAGGGATTCTTGTTTGTGTTTTGATTCTGTAAGGAATCCATTATCAATCATACCATGCATATTTTATAAATGAATTATTAACCAAGCTTCTCCCTTGTTAATACCACAAATTTCTTTTGCCCTGATTAACACAGTCCAGGTGCAATTTAGGAAGTAATTTTGCCTGGGGTATACTCCCACAGAAATGTAACTTATTTGTGTAATTCAATTAATTGGCTTAAGGGGTACTTTTGACGTCACACCAGTAAAAGTTAGAGGGAAATTCACCACAGAGACTTCACTGGGAACATCATCTGTCACCAAAAACTCCACTGCTCCTCCACAGCAGGTCTAATTTACACAACAGATCAAGGGAAGGGGGAATCAAAAGCATCATATTGCAGCCTAAAATAATTTTGAAGGCCATTTTGAATTTGGGTCATGAGTAGCAGTTGGGCTTTTAACTGTCTCTGAACATTTTTAATGGCACGACTGTTCTTAGTCGCTGCATGATTTAAGTCAGTGCTTAGGGAACTTAAGGTTGAAAGATACAGATGCAGTCCTTGTCTTCTTCTTGTATTTGAAGTAAGTGATCTAGTTAAGCTTTGGGCATATCCCCATCAAGTCAACTGGCGTGACTTTATTGATTTTGACCAAAGGCATAGTAGTTTATACAGTTGAGGATGAAGCCAAGAGTTAGGCCTTAGATAGAAAGAGATGGGTAAGATCTTTCCTCCTTTGCTTGCCTGAGATTTTTTGAACAACATTCCAAAACCAAAGCAAAAGCATCTACCCCTTCCATCGCTAAGAGGACTGCAAAAGTTAATTTTTGTATTTATATAATGGTTCTAACTTGTAGAGAGGTGCACAAGGATTACTCTTGACTAAGTTCAAGGTGAGTGGTGTCTGCAGGATAAGGTAAAAATCAACTGCCTGGACAAAAAATTCTGTAGTATTCTCACTGGCTTCTAGCTGTAGCTCCAGAGAGCTGTGGCCCCTGGTAATTCCCAGGTATTGCAGATAAGCAGGTGGTTCACATGCTCTGGGGCATCTCAAAGGTCACTCCATGCCTGCATTTAGGTGACTGACACCCCAGCTGCCTACATTCAGAACACTTGTGTAATCTCCCCTCCCAATCAAAGGAGGTCAAATCAAAATAGTTCATAAAGTCTAGGAAATGAGTCTTCCCATCATTAAGTTCTGCCAAAGGTCAGAAACACAGCACTCAGGAGCTCATCTCCTCCCTATAAACAGGCTGCACAATCAGGTGTAGCCATCCATGCTGGAAGCACTGAAAGCTCCCACTCTTCCAGCCCGGCATGCTGCTGACTGCGAGCGTAGCAAAAATAGGCTCTGGTAGTACAGTTCATCTCAAGAGTGAAGGAGCTGATGCAGGCTCACTCTGATGAGTGCTTAGAAAAATGGCACTTCAGGCTTTGGAATAAAACTCAGGAAAAAAAGGGTTGATGTCGCTGTGAGCCGCTGTTGAGAAATGAAGACTTGCTCTTCGCATAGCATAGAAAAGAGAGAGTCTTTATTATTTATTTCCAGCTTATATAGGTTCTTGAAAGGTCACTCAGATTGGTCAGTTCATAACCTCCCCCTAGGCCCGATTGGCCAGGTTCGAACTACACAACTTAGAGGAACTGTTTTAATAACATCCAAACTTTATCTTTGTTTATAGAACACAGAAGGAATAGAAGAAAAATTCCCACGGGAAAGGTCTGTGCTAGCCACAGGTTTAGGCACTGGCTTTGTCAGAGACTTCTTACGAAACCTGTTGTACAGAACAGGGGATTATTCATACACAAAACTGTAGAGTAAAAAGCGTCGAGAAATAATTTTACAGATAAAGTGGTGTGCTGGTTTTTGAACACAGCCCTTTTTCTGTTGAGGCCCATGAGGAACAGCTGCCATTAACCATAAACAAAGCAGGAGAAAGGACAAAGTAGAAATATGTTGCAATTTGAACTAACACGGTTTGTGGTCCCAGACTAAGTCAAGTTGGCGTGGCCTCTCCATTCCAGCAGTAGGATCAACAACAGGTCTTAAGGTGAGGTGAAGGAGTACAGTAGCCCCCTCTTTATCTTCGTTGATTAGATATAAATATTAAGTTGCTGATTTGATTTAAACACAATAGTTCCTGTCTGCAGGCAGAAATAGGAACCAATAAACTTCTGAGGTCACTTTGGAGCTTTATTGTCTGCGTGCTAGGATGTTTCATGGTTGCATTTCCACTTTCCTTTCATACTAGAAATATTTGGGCAATTTAGTCTCCTTGGGATGCCATCTTGTCCAACTTATCACCACACACAGCTGTGTCTAAAAGGATGAGTTGAGATTTTCTTACATGTGAAAACTAAAAACAGGCTGCTCCAGTGCAGCAGCACATAAAGACTGTTTACTTACAAAATACTTAAATGTTACATATCCTTTGAAAGTCTGTTTAGCCTCTGGGCCAGATCTAGGAAAATGTTTACCTGCTTGTTTTCTCTCTGAGGGAAATAGAATTCAGGCATGCAAATACTTTGATGTATCCATTGCTGTGTTTGATCCACTAGTTTATATAAAAGAGCCATTTCTTTATAGCTCTTCCATCTTTTGTACTCCTTACAGGGAAGCCTGAAAAGCTGTATTTTCAGGCAATCCAAGGGGATTTGAACCACAAGGCTTAAGTTTAAAGTACCAGAAGGCAAGCTGCAAAATTCTAGGTGAAATTGGATCATCTTGGGACAGACAAGGAAGGAAAGAGGACACCAAGGTCCAAGATGTCTAATCAGGCACTGAAATATAGTGGCCTGTTAAAATTCAGCAGCTACTCCGGGTGGCTAAGATTTCTGTGCAGTTCTCAGAGTAAGGAAGATGACTGAAGAAATTGAAAATACCACATGGAATCCTAGAATGGTTTGGGCTGGAAGGGCCCTTAAAGATCCTCTGGTTCCCACCCCCTGCCATGGGCAGTGACACCTTCCACTAGCCCAGGTTCCTCAGAGCCCCATCCAGCCTGGCCTTAAGCACTTCCAGGCATGGGGCTTCCACAACTTCTCCGGGCAATCCTGAACACAGCATAAATGAGCTCATTCCCAGGAAGAGGAGCAGATCTGCATCCTGCCTCTGCAGGTCACACCCCTGCAGGAAGCACTGATGCACATGAGGAGCCCTGAAAATGTGAGCAGCCCCCCAGCGTGACCCATACACAGGTGTTTGGAGAAGAGGTGGGATCCATCTCTCCTAATCCCGCAGGACAGACGTTTTCACCTGAGCTGGTTGCCTGAGGCTGCCTTTGGAAGCAGTGGGGAGGAAAAGGCTCCTCCAGAAGCCACTCACCTCATCCTTAGGTAATCATATAGAAAGCAAGCTTCAGGTGAGTAGCTCACAAATAAGCTTCCATTAAAAATATGTCTTTAATCAGATGAATCCCACCTATTCTCACAGTGTCCTCAAACAGAAGCTCAAAACCCAGGGACCCAAGGGAAATCAGGCTTCGCACCTCTCCGTGGTGTGGGAGCTGCCATCTCTCTGTCTGCAGGATGTGCAGGTGCAGAGTGAACGTGCCACAAGCTCCCTGTAGCATCCATCAGGTGTAAAAAGCCCTGGAGAAATGGATTTGTGAAAGGTCACAGGCAAAGCAGATTTGGATCAGGCTTCCCACTTAAGGCAGGAAATGTTTAGCAAGCAGATAATTATTTCGTTGGTGTTTCCTCAAGAGGTGGAGGCTGGCTTATTCCACACTGTGCAGCAGCAGGTTCCAGACACATCCAAAATGAGGTGCAGCGAGATGAGATTTTGTGAATACCAGAGGAATTTGTATTAAATAACATTTGTATATCTTCAAAGCCCTAATTTCTGCTTGCAAATCTCATCCCCAAATCCCCAAAACACACAAAATTAATTTCATTTGAATAAGTCAAGGCCTTAAAAACTTAAACACTTAGAAGTCTCCTCTATTAAAATAACAGGCTGCCCAGGCCAGTGATGCAGTCACCATCCCTGGAGGCATTTAAAAGATGTGTAGATGTGGCATTTGGGGACATGGGTTAGTGGAGGACTTGGCATTGCTGGGTTATTTGTTGGACTCTATGATCTTAGAGGGCTTTTCCAACTTAAATGATTCTATAATTCTATGGAATGGTAAATTTTATCACAAAGTCATACACTTTTACCATGTTTCCCATGGTAGCAACTTCCACATTAAAAACAGACATTAAGTACGAAACTGGAAGGATTTGTGTAGGGGAACATGCATAAATAAATATAAATAGGATAAAATATGTTCGTGCTGGATCTCGCTTTTTCTATGTTTGAAACAAGTGTAATTCTGGGGGCAGAGAAATTAGTGAAGAATACTTATTTAGTAGAAAGTCACTTAGTTTTGAGATGAGTTCAGTTTTATTTTGCTGTGTTTGCTGTATTAGGAGCATCTCGGAGATTTACAGTACCAGTGTCTGAGAGAAAATTATGAGGAAATAGTGCAAGTGAAAGGCTGCAAGTTCATTTTCCATGCAGTCACCTGCATTCTGTGCCACTCATCTTTTATCACAGATATGTATTTGACATAGTTATTTGACAGAGTTTTAGCACTGTAAGAAATAACATAAACAGAATTTATTCACAAAAATATGTTTTTGCTGAGAGAATGGCTGTTAGCAGCATTAAAATTTGAACATTAATGTGTCAGTCAGAGCAAAACAGCATACAAAAATATTTGCTGCTATTTCTCTAAGGCTAATAAGACAAAAATAAAAAATAAAAACCATGCTATCTGTAGCTTTTTTTCCCATTTCACTGTAATTTCTCACACTTGCTATAGGAATATCTTCAGTCACATGGATATAGATTCTAGATTTTACAAATCCTAAAAAGACTTTTTTTTTACATCTCCTTTTTTTTTTTAATTAGACTTACAAGTATACAATTCAACTTTACAGTGCAGACTTTTCAACTTCCAGCTGGCACAAAAGGATTAAATACATGAGACCAACAAGGACGCCACTCTGTAAATCAAGGTGATCCTGTCGTGTCCATTCCTGCAGTCCTCTGCTGCCCCGAGGCAAAAAAGCAGTAGGATTTTCTTTATTCTTTCCTAATCCTCTCCGTTTCAGTGACTGACAGTGCTGGCAGCACTGCAGAGGAAAGGAACGGTTCCATGGCTGTGCTGTGGGAGCTGCAGGGCTGGGAACCAGGAGGCTGCTGAGGACACATGAAGGGAGGATGGGCACTGGCACAGGAGGATGGGCACTGGCACAGGAGGATGGGCATTGCCACAGGGAGCCCTCTGCAGACCCCTCTGACCACTTCAGCAGCTGCATTTGGGGCTCAGACAACGACTTCATCAATTACGGCAGAAACAGAGGTGTTCACCTGGCCAAATGTCTGGGGTGCAGCCAACTCATTTCACAATTAGCAGAGGGAGACAGGCAGTTTAAGGATGTGAGTCATCAAACACCCTATATCTAAAAAGGGTTGTCAAAAATGGGTAAGATCAATTACACATCTTAAATTAAAACAAAGAGAAAAAAAATTGTTGCTTCTCTTCATTGACTATACAGTGATCCAAAAGCGGCCAATCCACTTTAGTCACTTATGCCAAAGATATTTCACACTCTTGAGGTCTAATTTTCTGTGCCACAACTCACAGCTGATGTGTCAACTGGTTTTCAGACCTTTTTCATTCTGTCTCAGTTGCTTGGATCATAATCTATGGCGAGTCACATCATTCCTTTGCCTGTCTCATCTGCTTCATCAGTAGCAGGTGTTTATCTAGACCAGCAAATTCAGAAAGTTAAAGTTATTCTGACAGCCACCCTCTGGGTGTGGGGTTGTCTCAAGTGCTTAGCAATATGTGTTTGTATGTTAGATACAGGTAGTTGGTGTCTGTAATAAATCTGCCAGGCCTTTTGCAAGCACTTGGTGCCAGTTTTCTTCTTTCTCCAGTTGAATTATGTCAGCAAGTCCCACTGAGTTGAAACCAGGGGGGAAGTGTCTTTTCTTTGCAGATGTCCTCAAGCCTTTTTCCTCTTTAGTATGCACGGGTTTCCTTTGGGTCTGCCTAGACTGAAGTAAAGAAAGTTAGTTGTAAGCTGTGAAACCACCTAAGCCAACTTCATCTTTTTACTGTAGTGCAAAAAAAGACATATATTGATCAGTCAGGTGTAATAGGTTAGACATTTCACTTCCCATTCTCCTGTTTTACTCCCATAAAAGCAATTCGGGAAATATAAAACAGAGAGAGAAGAAAAAAAGGGAGGTTTTACTGCTAGGGTAATATCTCTGACTCTTTTAATGTTTAGAAGTATGGCCGGAAAGGTGAGGAAGTCAGAAATGAAATTGCCAGTCCAAGAAATGAGAGTTCTTTTGAGCAGTGTCAGCAAAGTATTTCCCATTTACTTCTCTGCAAGACTTTCTACAGCAAGCCTTGACAGCCGGGTGAGAATTGATGAAGTAAACCTGTGTCGCTGGACTGATGGAAGAGGTAGCTGGAAGGGTATTTTAATATTCCACTAAATTGAACTTATGAGTCCTAGCATCTACCTCACACTTGTACAAGTCACTTCAGATGCCATCCAAATGGCCACAAATATCCATGTCTTCACACACAGTTGGGAAGTTCATCTTCAGGATAGCTTATTTACATTATTCCCTCTTCTGCAGTCAATAGCCTATTGGTCTTAGAGGAAATTGCTTTATGATCTATAAAAGCTTCAGTGTCAGACATTAAACAGGAAGGAGTTTTGAGGTGAAATGTGCAAAAAAGCACAAGTACAGACAGCAATTTTTTTTACTTTACTACCTCAGAAGAAAGCTGCCAGAGTTGGAGGGGGAATAAATAGCCCAGGTATAGAAGAAGCACTGAAGGATGTTAAGGCTGTAACAGAAAACACAAATTATTTTTTTGCATCAATGTTCACCATAGCCTTTTTTTACAGGTTATCTGTCTCAAATCTAGCTGTCAAGAGCAAGAATATATAAAGGAAAGTGATAAAACGAACAACAAAAAATTTTGAGTCCCAAGTGATAAAGGGATTCAGATATGAAACTGCTGATCTGTGATCTGTAACCTCTTTCTTAATTCAACCCTGTTACCAAAGCAGTAGAATAAGTCAGTTGTTGTTTAATAGTATTTTGGGGGTGATCTGCAGAAAAAGAGATTAATAAGTCTCTCTGTCATACCAGAAAATTGCTAAGAAATCTAGCGAGGAATGGCCTTTGGTAATGTGTGGAAAAATCTGTTGGGAATAGGTTCTTGGTATGGGGAAAGCTGTGCTGCACATGGCTGCAGGAGGACTTTGGGTCCTATAAGCAGATACAGGTAACCTGTATTTGGATCTTTGCAACACTTCTGACAAATATCCTCATAAAAGAGTCTCAAGGAAACTTAGCAAAGACAAGACCAGGTAGAAGGTGCCTGAAAATGAGGAAGCAAAGGAAGGGATTCAGGCTCAGTTTTCATTATGAAGGAAGACACACCCACCCACCACCACATTCCCTCCCCAGGTGAGTTCCCCACATGTCTGTTCTGGGACTAATACTGATGAGCATCGTCTGGAAAGATCTGGAAAATGGTTCTCTAATGAGGCACGAGACTGTTACTTATATGGAGAGATACTCAGAATAGTAAAAAGCCAAACTAGCAGCTACAAGGCACAAAAGGATCTCACAATATTGACTGACTGGGCAATGAAATGGCAGATGAAAGTCACTGACGATGAATGTGAAAAACTGCAGATGAGAAAAAAAATAACTCTAGTTCTGCATGTGATACAATGGACTCTAAATGAACTACTACTCCTTATGACAGTTTCTCTGAAAATGCCAGCTCAGCTTTCCTTTGTCAAAATGACAAAGAAAATGTTAGAACTTTTTAGGAAGGAAGAGGGAAAAAAAAAACCAGAAAACCAATATCATCATTATGAGACTGTAATAATAGATATTTGTCCCACACTTGGAGGGCTCCAAATGATGGTGTGCTGATCTCAGAAAAAGGGACTGTGAAGTTAAAAAAGATTAGAGAAGGGCAAAAATGTGGACAGAAGCAAATCATGAGAAAGGAAAACTGAATAGCCTGGAATTTTTCATCTTTTATGCAGGGAAGGGTATGGAAAATGTCTAAAGCCATGAATAGATTGAAGAGAATGAGGAAGGAAAAAGTATTTGTGGTTTCCCAGAACACAGTCAATCAGGGTTCTTGCTGAGGTAGGTTTAAAATTTAAAAAAAATTGAAGTGCTTTTCACACTCTGACTATTTTGGTGAGGGAAATCCCCACAGCAGGGTTTTGTAAAGGCAAACAGAATAATGGGATCAAAAGAAGATTAAAGTCCCTAAAGCACAGGTTGCTGGAAGCCATAAGTGGTATATCAAGAGAAAAATGTTCTATTTTGTCCAGTCCCCAAGTTTTTCTAAGTACATGCTACTGATCAGGATTAGACAGAAAATACTCTCCTTGATGGACTTTTGGTGTGATCACAAAACACTGTTCTTAGGAAGCTACTTCTCTTCCCCGGCCAGGATCTGATAACTGTCACCACATGAGGTGCTCCTTCTACACCGTAAGAGAGTTACCAGGCCAAAATCCATCTAGAATCTCTACTTTGGGGATTTTCTCTCCTTCCCTTCCCTTCCCTCCCCTCCCCTTCTCTTCACTCCCCTTCCCTTCCCTCCCCTCCCCTTCTCTTCACTCCCCTTCCCTTCCCTCCCCTCCCCTTCTCTTCACTCCCCTTCCCTTCCCTCCCCTCCCCTTCTCTTCACTCCCCTTCCCTTCCCTCCCCTCCCCTTCTCTTCACTCCCCTTCCCTTCCCTCCCCTCCCCTTCTCTTCACTCCCCTTCCCTTCCCTCCCCTCCCCTTCTCTTCACTCCCCTTCCCTTCCCTCCCCTCCCCTTCTCTTCACTCCCCTTCCCTTCCCTCCCCTTCCCTTTCCTTCTCCTTCTCCTTCTCTCTTTTTCCTCTTCTCTCCAAAACACTTTTCCCACAGTAGACCAAAATCCAGACCTTTTAGAAGTGAAGCCTGGTGTCATAAGGACATTCTACAATGGGAGGATTTGATGTCGGTTGCCTTTTATTACTCAGAAAATGAAGAGGTTTTTACCTTCACTAAAACTTTGTGTGGAAGATTAGGCTGTGTAAATGGAATTACTGCTGTGTACCCCCAGTCAGACTATCTAGTACTGATGCACTGATGCACCTGGGGGTGCATATGAGCCAACAGTGACAGCCCCTCCAATGGGAAGTCTGAGCCAAGTCCACCAAATACCTGCAGGTGACCTCAGCGTCCCCTAATTTGGGAATGAGGGAGACAGACCCGAAGGGGTATGTACTTACAAAGTTTGAAAACAATATATAATTGGCAAAAACCCTGTAAGAGCCAGATTCAAATGAAAAGGAAAGCCACCTGCTCCCCTGCAGTGTCCCAGGATTCATGAAATTGGCTTTGCAGAGTGAAGGTGTCAGTAATCCTTGGATAATGTATGACCATTACCTCACTGATGTTAATTGGCATTTTAAACCAAATTCTCTTTTTTATTTAATACCAAATGATTGGACTTTTGTTAAAACTCCAGGATTAATACAGTAGTAGTCTAATTACTGAGCAGTAGTCTAATTACTGAGCATTTCCCATGATGAAGCTCAGCTTACGACGACTTACACCCATGCCAAAATTTGGTTGTTGAGATGGATTTTTCCGTGTTGAGTCTCTGCCTCTGTGCATAATTTCATACAAAAAGATTTAGTCACTTATGAGAATGAGTCTAAGAAAGCAATAATGTTCTCTTAGTCAAAAACTAGGACCAGATAAAACCCAACAGCTGAGAGCACAAACCTAATAAAAGGTGACAACAGCCATTGCTTCAAGGTATCATGTAAACTATTCTGAAAGTTTAGAGCTCCTGAAAAATCAGGTACTAAGAAGTCACTTTCAGGTTTTAATGTATGTGTCTTATCTGGGAAACAGAAAACCAAAATACCAGCCCTTACCTCGGGAGTGAAGTAAAACTAAATGAAATAAAAAGTTTCAAAACACTTGAATGTTCTTCTGAAAAGAAATGGACTCTTCTCCCTGTAATGCAGAGGAAGACAAGTGCACAGTATACAAAATACAAGGCAGAGTCACTGAGCAGTGCAAGGAAATCAAATTATTGACAAAGCCCTATTTCTTTAGAGGGCTGAATGTGTCAGGATTTTCTGAAAGAGAAAAAAAACAGTGTCAAAACAATTAAAGAGTATATCCACATGCACGAGGGAGCTGAATTAAGATTCCACTATCAATGTTAGTTCTCACTGCTTTGCAACTTCAAGTTATTCTCTTAACCACATATACTGGTGTGCAATTTAAATAGAACAAGCTGAAGAAAAACATACAGATCTCACAATTTGCCTGTATTTCTTGTCTTTTGTTAAATTAGAGAGGACAACAACATTCCAGAGGGGAAAGGAAAAAAAAAAAGAAAAGAAGAGGCATTCAATAAAAGGCTTTTAAACAGCTCAAGTACTATTTTTGTCACCATCTGCTCAATTATATTTTATGCTACTAGCAGTTTTCCAAGGCCAGGTATGTCTTTCCTGTCAGAAAATGGTTTGTCTTTGTTAAGGGAAAGTCAAGATCCTTAGCTTGTGACTGATTTGGATTTCTTGCTTTCTTTGTTCCAGTCTCATTTCTAGGAACTTCATTCCTTTTATTTCAGCTTTCTAATTCTGGACTCACTGTTCCTTCCAGGGGTGCTTGTAAAATTAAATGGTTGGGAAAAAGAAAAAAAAAAAAACCACAATAAAAACCAAAATGCTACCAACAAAAACCTAAGCCAAGATAAAATCTAAAATATCTTTCAGCTGAAAAATACAATAAACTTCCTGTTTATAAATTTATCCATTCAGTTTTAACTAGTGGCAAAGCAGAATCTCAGCAGGACATTTCGAAAGTAGTATATCCAGATGGATTCTCAGTGTGAAAGAATTCTGAAATAAACTCACTGACATAATAAAAACAGGATTTTCAGGCTTGCAAAGCAGTGGTGTGGGGACTGTGAGTAAATTTATTTCACAGGAAGCCCGTATCTTGTGCTAATGGGAAAATGTAGATCTTTTACGTTGCTCTGTATGTGGTAGGTCATAGATATGATGGGATTATAAAGGAAATGGATCTGTGTGCCACAGCCCCTGACAGCACTGTGCTACATTTCTTGGCCCGTGCCCTAATTCAGAGCACAAGTAATCCCTCCTACGAGCCAGTCAATACTTTAAGTGGTTCACAGCTCGACTGTGTCACATCACCCCCCAGGGGCAAGGCAAACTTGTCAATAATTCCTAAGCACCTTAAACAAAATATGTAAATGCAGTAATTCCTACAGAGAAGAGCTATGGGGGAAGGGAAAGTGTTTCACAGAGAAGAAATGTTAGGGGATTTTCAGGGGGGAGGAAGGAGTAGTTTGAAGAAGTCGGACTGCTAGCAGCTCAAACACTAATAAAGAGAATAATAATGCACAGAAACATAAAGGTGACTTAAGTCAAAAGCAAAATATGTAGGAAATTCTGGTATCTGGTACCAATTATTCGCACCATAAGAGAAGGAGATAACTGTCAGTATCTTGTCGAATGGGGTCATCTGTTCATATTACTTTAAATATGGCAGAGATTGGAATGTGCTGCTGTGCCATGCCCTGTTCCCTGCACCCCCTGGGAAAGGCTAGAGTCTCCTCTCAGAAGACAAATGACACCTCCTATATCTGAGATGTGGAAGGATGGAGTGAGAAGATGCAGAAGGGTGGTGGACCTCGGACCCACAGTCATGAGCTGGCAGAGATCTAAAGTGTCCTGCACGTATCAGGCAGAGCCTGTGTTATGTTCATCCCTGCACTTGCACAAACTGCAGCAGGATTTTGGCCAGGGAAGGGCTGGAGGGTGCAAGTGCACTCTGTATACTTGTATATCTTGCAGGGACCTGGAGGGACCCTTGCTGCTCATGTATTTTTATGAAGGAGCCCCATTTGGACAACATCTGGATGTCACGTGTGTCTCCAGCAGTATGTTGGGAAACCTGATTTCTGAGAAGGAAGCAGAGGTGGAAAGAGGGCAGCTGGTTCCCACAGTGAAGCCAGACCTTTTTGCCTCTTGTAGCTGATGAAGATGAACAACAGCTGCTGGGTTTTTTCCACGGAAAGAGGTTTCTTTGTGGAGAAGGGGCAAGGAGACCTTGGGGTTAACTGGAGACATGGCTAACAGGCATGACCAGGCAGCCAGCTATCTAGAGAATAAAAAGGAAGAAGGTGAAAATGGCAGAAGGAGACTGAAGGAAATGGGAAAATTGGTTGGAGGGAAGGTGAGGAGAAGAGACAGGTAAAGACATTGACGGTCATGGGAGATGGAGGCAGAAGGGACGATGCTGCTGCATGTGCACAGACAGTGTGGAACGCAGTCCTTCTTCCATGTGCCAGACCATACCACATGAAGCACAAGTTTTCATTGTATTGAGCCTTATAGTCAGAGTTGCAACTGTCCTTGGGCATGAGAAAAGCTCAGAATACCCCGAAAAAGTCTGAGTACACCACGGCATATTCTTCATGTTGATACTAGGCCAGTATCCCTTCAGCCAGCTAAGAAAGCCACCACAGGGCATCTGTCAGGAAATAACAATGTCACTGAAGGCCCAAGGGATGCCACATGAATCAGCCATAAGAGGAACAGCATTGAAGGTACATGAGGACTCTCTGCACCATATGTATTCACCTAAAATCTCTTCAAAACCACTTAACAATGAGAAAAGAAGACATTCCATTTTGATGATGAGCTTCACAATGAAGACCGTTAGTGTTGTTTGTTAAGACAAAAGGAAGTGTCTATTTTTGTTGTACTTTCTACTCCCTGCCCAGCTGCGGGACTAGAAGGGCTTTGGTGGGCACTGGTGTGCAGCCAGCAACCACAGCAGTGCATCATTTTCCACAGCAATCAGTGAGGTCCTGGAGTATGACAGAGTGACACCCCTTACACTCTTCATCACTGTGGATCTTCCCTAGGGGTTATCATATTCCTCTGAAAGCCACATGCCACTGGACTGTTCCTTTGGAGTATGTCCATGTCCCTTACAAGTGGCAGGTAGGAATGAGTCAGAGAGTGTGGGGTCTTGTAGATTCCTGCATCACCCATTATGAACTTTTTGCCTTTATGTCTCAGGAGACAGAGACTGACATGGTTATAGTGTTCTGGAGACACATCCAGACCCCTGTGACTACTACCATCCAAGCAGGGTTTTGTACCCTGAGACTGGCAGACTCCCAGGAGAACATGATATCATTTCTAAGTGCTTCTGATGTGCCCCAAACCACAGAGGTAAGCCAGGATTGGCCCTGGGATGATGACCACAACTGTTAGCTCAGGGCAGAGCCACAGAATGGGATCCTGCTCACTCACACGTCACTTCCACACAGGAAGCAGATGCAGAGCTGTTGGAAATCAGGTGGCAGGGAGCAATTTGCTAGAAAAAGCCTCATTGATCTATAGCCCTATTCCTGTCCATTTCTGTAAGGTCCCCAAGAAAGGAGGAAAGACCATGAGCCTCATGAATTATTCAGGTAGGCCGGGCCCAATCCATAGATCACTCACTGGCTCTACAAGCACATTTGCAATTTTTCTAAAGCTTTGCTTTAGTCTTTAATCAGCAAATAACTTGAGTGTGTCCCAAAACAGATGCTTATAGAAAGTTAGGGAACCCTACAAAGGGTTTTGCTGGAACAGTATCTTCCTGTCAAATGTAAAATTGGAAATTTCCCATGTGTACAGTCTTGAAGCTCATGCTAAAATTCTGTGTGAGGAAAAGACACGCATCTGTTTATTTGTGGTGATAAGCCTGTTAATCACATTCACGAATTTTATAAAAACAAATTCTTCAGCTCATCAAAGCTTTCTATGAACTCAGTTTGGTGTTATGTGAGAGCTCAATTTGAAAGGAATCAATCTTTTAAGTAGACATAATTACTATTTCACTAATAGATAATTCACGAAGGCACAATATTCCTATTTCAGAAATTTTAAATGCTGCTTTACCTTCTTTGTTTCACAACAGAAAAGAAATAAATACATTTCATATTAAAACCCCTTCTTTGGATCGAGGTCAAAGACATTGAGGGCTGTTGATGGTTTTCTCCAAGCTGTCCCCTGGCAGAGGTTACACAGCCTGATTTCTGCATCTAACCGTGGGTGTATCTACAATTAAGTGTAGCATGAGATGCTCAATATAGCCTGAAATGAATGATTTGCCAGTAGCACCCAAACAGAGCTTAGCCCAGAGCTTCACTGAGATCTTTGCATTGCCTTGCACTGTCACACTGTGTGTACCTGTAAGCCTGAACACCTGACTAACTGAAAACATGCACTCAGTATGCGGCTGCATCTTCACAACCCCCTACGTGGATGCACCACATGCTACCCCAAAAGAGAATTGAGGCACAGTTGTGTTTCCTACAAAAATAAAGATAGTTTTCCAGAGTTGTAAACTGAAATGAGGTCTCCAGAATCCTGCTTCGGAAAGACAGGGGTAGGTTGTCTTGTGGCTAACAGGAGACCCTGTTGTGCCAGGAGAACTGGCTGAGGAAGAACCCTGGAAGAAAGTGGGAATGAAACCCTTGGACCTCTGCCTACAACGTGTTGGACTGTTCAGGTTTATTTTCCTGTTTCTCAGTAGCCATGAATCGTGTGTAAATGCAAGTAGTAGCAGTGACTGATATCAGACATTGCAGCAAGGCATGGAAAGGGAGTAAACCATCGGTACCACTGATGTTTTTTGATGTACAGAACAAATGACTGGGTCACCTCCCTGGCTCTAAGTGACCTGCTGCAAATCAGACAACACATCTCAGCCAAATTCCACTTGGTGCCTGTGGTGGCCAATTTCATACACAGTGGGTTTTACATCCTACCCAATGAAAAAGTTACTTTCATACTCACTTTGAGGCATGATTGCTATGTACAAAACAATGCAGAATCAGATCCTTCTTTTTACTAGTCTTTCCTGGCAATCAGCCTGCAAGACAGTGAAAAAACTGTATTCCAAACCTATTTGTCAAATTGTGCTATGATTTGAAAGACATGAGACTGATTTCCTATTCATTCCAGTTTACCCTGATGTTACAGCAATGTCTCATGTACATTTTGATCCTATCTAAAGCAGGGTAAACCTTAGAGAAACTGCTGTCTTTCATTTTGCTCCCTGCTTAACTTTAGTCCTTAATGAAACAGTTTAACATGCACATCTCAGCAAATGTCCTTGGCTTCCAAGAAAGAAAAAAACTCATTGAATTAACCAAGTAGCTCAAATGTAATGGGTAGAATACAAAAGTAAACAGAGGTTAAATAACTAAACATAAAATAATACAAAGCAGAAGCAGATTATTTTATTTTATTTCCGTTTTTTTTTTGGTTTAACTCCTTACAGGAACCGTGGCTGCTGAAACAATAGTGGCCCCATGTGAGCTGCTGGATTGCAGCTCCTGACTGCAGTGTCTCTTTCCTTGCTTTAACTGAGCACTGATGGGGAGCTGCCTGGGGTTAAGTCCAAAGGTGGGGGGAAACATTGAGGGAGAAGTGGATAATGGCCTTCTCCCTGCTAAAGAGTGAGAAATTCACAGTGTCCCAACTGAAGCTGTGCTGGAAAGGAAGGTATTGGGATTTTACAGACATCCTCTCCGTACTACACCCAACCAGCAGGAAGCAGCTGCTCGCTGTCCCCCATAGCAGGGAATAAGCAGTGCAGCCATCAGCAATGCCCCATGCAGCATGGCTAAAACTCACCCTCTCTGAAGTCAATCCATCCATCCTCACTGACTCTTTGCAGCTCACTCACCTCACCGGGTTTAATTCTTTCTCTAGGACCACAACCTTCTGTTAACACTCCAGCTGATGTAAACCTACGGTTTTCAAATACATACAAGGCAAAAAGTAGCTTTCTTTTTCCCTTTGCATCCAGCTTTGCTGCACCCTGAAGCAATCTTTTCTCAGTAACTAGTTTTCTTCTCTGTTCCCATATAGGAGTTAGAATACAGAGAGATAATACAAAGACTATGGATAATACATATTAAAGACTATGGATGATACGTATACATGTATCAGTATACACAAATGCATATGTGTATATACATATATTTGTGTGCATATATTGGTATATTTTCTATCTCTCTCTCTCTCTATCTATCTATCTATCTTATTCATCCACCCATCCACCCATCCACCGATCCACACATACATACATACATACATACATACATACATACNCACAAATACATTTTTTTTTCTAGGAGATGTAAAGCAGAAGCAAATTGATGAAGCTAGCTGGAAGCGAGAAGGCAGGAGGACGGTAATACAACGCCCTGAACTGCCTCGGCTCTCCCGGCTGCTCTGTGCTCACCCTGCCCGCTCCCGGCTTTTTGAGGATGCGACAAGTCGCAGTGCCGGGGCGCAGCATCCTCGGAGGAGCGTGTGTGTTCCCCCCGCCCCGGCCCCGTCCAATCAGGGCGCTGGGGGAGGGATGCTCGGGGCAGGGATGCAGGGTTGCCAGGCGACAGCAGCGTCCCCGTGTCCCGTCCCCCCCACACCCCTGTCCTCCCCCCGGGACCGGGCTGCGCTCCTGCCCGCGCTGCCGGCGCAGTTAAACAGCCGCGGGGAGCCCCGCAGCATGGGGCTCGCCTCCTTCCCAGGGCTTCTGCCACAACCCCGCTCCCGGCCGTGCCAGGAGCAATAGCCAGCTCCAGAGTGAGAACTAGGAACGCAGTCAATGAATAAATGGTAGGGATAAGGTTCAGCCGGCCCCTCCGCGCAGCGCCGAGTGCCGGGGGAGGCGGTGTGCGAACGCCAGCCAGCTCCCACTCCCTGTCTTTGCAACTCTAGGTCGCCTCCTAATTTAAAGCTTTGCACCAATCCCCTTTGCCCGGAAAGGAGAGGAAATCTAGAAAGATGCCAGGCTGCGAAAAGGGACCCCAATTCACAGCGCCGGTCCCAGGCGCTGGCTGGCTAAGCAGAGCCAAAGTTGGTCAGAGGAACGGGAATCGGGTGCTCCAGAGGAGAGGGGAAAGGAAGGGGATCATCGCTTGGTGATCACAACCTCTCCGTCCCGTTGTCCCCCTCTTCTTCTCCTTCCCTCACAGCTTACCTCTGACCACTTAGGACGCCTTGATGAGTTTCCATCGGGATCCGGTCCAAGGTGCGGGGGAGAAAGGGTGATTGTTCCCAGAGGAAGCAGCTCACACAAGTTTGGGGGGTGAGACTCCCCGGTGGATGTTTAACGAGCACATCGGGAGGCCCGCGATGCCCGGGAGCAGCTGGAGACCCTCAGCAGGACCTACCCTCATTGCACGGTAAGGAGCTGGGCACTGGTATCCCGCGTCCCGGTCCCTGCATCCCACATCCCGGTCTCTGCATCCTGCGTCTCGGATTCGCGCATCCCGGTCCTCACATCCCTGTATCCCGCATCTCAATCCTCTCATCCCACTCCTTGCATCCCACACCCTGCAGCCTGGATCCCTGCAGCCCAGGTCCCTGCAGCCCACCCCCGCCCCATTCTGCCCTCTGGACCAGATGCAGCCGCTGCCCTGGAGGTTGAGGGTTGTGCAGCCAGGAAAAAGTTTAGAGCGGCGAATTGCGAAGAGGTTTCCTGACAGGGGGCAGGAGAAACGGGGAAGGGGGGAGCAAGAGGAGAGCAAGGGCTTTTACGCTTGCAGAGGAAGGGTAGGGTTCAGAGGCACCCCTGTAGTCGACAGCTGGGGGATGTAGGGGGATGGGGCAGTGTGCAGAAAGGAGCTGTGTCCAGATGTTGCCCAGAGGTTCCTGCACTCACAGGCTTTGGAGGTGCAGGGATGAGATCTTAAACTTGCCATCCTATGCCCTTCCTTAAGCCAGGGTGGAGAGTGCCAAGACAGCAGCTGAGAGAGCTGTGCTAAGTGCTCAGCTCATCACCCTGGATCTGCTGCTGGGAGAGAGGGGGAGAGAGGTGGGGAACCTTAAAGAAATTGGAAGTGCTTTGCTCCTCTGGGAATATCTCCCCTGCAGGAACCTGGCTCACTCCAGGATCTTAAAATTGGATTATTTAAAATAGGAAGGAGAAATTAGCAGGGATGATAGAGCCATTGTAACTCTGCCTCATATATATATATCTGCCCACGTATCTGTGTGTCCATGTGAGTACACAGCCAGCTGTGTAGGTGTGTGTGTGTGTGTGTGTGCTTCCGGAGCTGTCCGTGCCTGTGGATGTGCCTTGCCCATGTCTCTGGGCGTGTAGGTGTGTGTATCTCTGCTCTTGTGTTTGCTTGGATGCATATGGATGTTTTATTTGTACAGATTTATAGGAATGTGCTTTTTATTCCTAGACAGTGTTTATCTAGCCCTCTGTAGACCTAGAGGTGTGTGGGTACGTACCTTCCATGTGTGTGTGTGCCAGGCACACGTATCTGCTGGGACACACATGTGGGTGTGAGAAAGTGCCAGTGTATAGGTAGGATTTGGGGTGGAGTGTTGGATTTTGGGGGCTTTAGCCACCCAGGTTATCACAGTGTTTCAATAGATCATTTTATGTACACATCCCTGTATTTCAGCAATCTTTATAAAACCCAAACAATTCATGAAAAACCAAGCAGGCATCTCACCAATACTGCATTGAACTGAACTAAGGATTTGCTGGTAGTTTGTGAGTTCTTTGGCTTCTTCTCAGTTTATGCCACCTGCTGAAGATTATTTTAGTTCTTTTGTTGTTGTTGTTGTTGCTGCTGTCTTTTAATTAGTTAAATCAACTTTAAAAAGCACTCAATCGGAAGATTGTGAAACAGAACAGCCTGGGACACAGACTGGTACCTATTTCAGCTTGCATAAGTATATGTCTCATGTTGATTAAATATTCATGAAAACAATTTGAAAATCACAAAACCCACCTGATCAAATACATATTTTAGGAAAATAACGTTTTTCGTTTTCTTGAAATGCACCTAACTCATGATGACTTATTCTATTATTATTTATTTTGACAAATGTATTACAAGAAAGTGTAACTTCTCCAGTTATATTGGGAAAAATTGGACATTAAGCTACTTTTATTCATAATTAAGGTAATAGAAAAATTATACTTCTGTAATGTTCATCCTTTGAATGAAATCAGTAACAATTCATGCAAATCTGTCTTAATTAACTGATTATTTGAAGAGCAATGCAAGTTAATTGTCCCCTACTATAATATTTCATACTTTAATTTCTGTGGCTTTTTTCTTGTTTGTTTGTTTCTTTGTTTGTTTGTTAGGGGTTTGTTTTAAGAATAATGCTGTCCACCACTCCCAATATCTCTAGAGCCCTCCATTACATGTAAAACATAAAACACACTCCAAAATAGAAAACATATTAGTTGCTTTACTGCTCTATAACTTAAAGACAAGTAAAATGGCATTGGTATCAAGTACATTAAAACTAGACTTTCATCCTGGAGCCAAGATGCTTTTCTAATCACTGCTGATGGGTTACTTGTGTTGATGACCTACTTATAAGCTTCTACAAATAAAGGAATAAAGTTTTTTTAGGCAAATGTTGACACCTTGTCTAGGAGTAAGATTCTAATTTTATCATTGAAAGACTGGATCTAAAGCAAGATGCAGTGGTAAAGTACCTTTCTGGATTCACACAATGTTTTTACAGTTAAATAAATGTGACAAAGCAAAGTACTAAATCAGACTGGAAAGCCAAAATAAAAGAAATACATTACAAACAATGCTATCATTCAGTTCAGTGGTCTGTGTTACATAAGTGGAGCTGAATTTGGAAATGAAGGCGGTGTAGGGACACGTAGTGGCATTAAAGAAAGAACAATTTGGATGTTTTGTGTAAACACAACTTGCCCATGGCAGTGTCCTACAGCACATAAATTGTGCTGTAGCTCACAGAGTCCTATATAGAATACTATAAGACATTAAAGTCCTGGTTCTAATGTTTACGCTGGGATCAAATTGCAATTTTACCTTTAAAGCTGGTGGGCTAAATACTCTGCCTACAAGAATTCAGGTGGGTCACATGCGGTGTGCACCCACCAAAAGTCTGATTTAGCAGTTCAGTTTGAGAATCCAGCCTCAAGATTTTACAGGGTGTGAGATCCTGTCTATGAGGCTGTTAAATTTGCCAACAGCATTCTACTGAAGGGACTTCATTCTCTGATCAGTTTTTGAAAGCTGTCTCCAAAGTCCTATAAAATTTTCTCAGGATTGCTGCACCTTGTTTGTTCCAACTTGTTGTACTAGAGTTATCGATCAGTTAGTATGAATTTTTGTCATTGGTAAAGTCACTTTCAGGATGTCACAGAACACCACCACAATGTTTGACACTCTCCAGGATCAGACAGCATTACTGTCTGTGTGGGAAGGTGTATAACTATGGTAAGCTACATAAGCTTTTGTGAAGATGGTCTAATATTGACTGTTGGAGCATTTTTCTGCTTATCGGTATAAAACTAGAGCTGGTTTAAACTTAATCAAGAGCTTAGTCCAGGTCAGAGAGTTAAAGAGCAGATTGCCCTCTTGCTCTCTCCTAGTGTGGAGAGTAAGTCTGTGCTTTAACCCCTGAGCGGGTGGCATTTGCAATGGAGGGGTATCCACAGCCAACAGACCGGGGTGAGCAGAGGGAGAATCAGCCAGCCTGCCCCTGCAGCCAGCCCTGAATGTCCAGAGCAAAACCGTGGTGGAGCTGGGATCCAAAGGTGCCAGGAAAGGAGTGCAGTATCCTTCAGTGGTCCCATCCTCCTAAGCCTCTGCCTGGGACTGTTTCTTGCTATGAATTTAGCAATACAATTTTCTCTCTGATAATCCAGCCCTAAACTGGCAGAAAAAAACCTGGAACACATTTCATTTTATGAAAATACAGATTGGATGAAAATCCTGAGTTTAATTTAGCAGTAGGAGTAAAATGACAAAAAGGAAAAAAAAAATCCTCCAAGGCACAATGATGCCCGGGAATAGCCTCAATGCAATTGTCAGGTATTTCCACTGGGAAAAAACCACAGTTCATTGTTAGGAGTGCTTTAACTACTGCGGATTGATGCAATTGTCTCTTTCTTCAGGTAAGCCTGGAATCCCCTGTGTGATCTCAATGGATTTGCTGGCTAATCTATTGTCTTAAGAGGTTTTTAGACGTTTATTTCAGGGATGTGCAGATTTTTAAAAATACTGTAAAAAATATACTGTCTTGTTTCCAGCTGCCTTTTAAGAATAATACAGCAAATTTTCATGGGGAGTAAATCACTGTGAACCTATTAAAGTCAAAAAGAACAGAATTTACTAGAGCTACAGCAAATTACACCAAAAAAATAGGCTGTAGAACTGTATTGCTTTTATCTGATATTGGTCCTCTCAAATATAAAATGATGCGGTTGGAACAATTATCATGCCCTTTTTCATAGCCATGCTGAGATTATGGCAGTATTTATGTAGTCAGCAATGATACTGTTTGTGCAGGAACATACAGGCTCCTCATGTAAATCAACAGGCTTTCCCAAAAACATAAGAATCAGGTGAGCAACTTTTCCAAACCATCTAAGACCCAACATATTCACATGCAAAATCAAGGCCTTAACCCTAATTACTGAGGCTGCCTTCCTTCAGAACACTTTAAAGTCTGGCAAGTGGCTGGAACTTGATAGTACTGATGACCCTGACCTTCAAAGTCACTTTCCCAGTATATCCAAAGGGATAAAGTACATAAACTAGATAAAATATGCATCAAGCAAGGTGTGTAGAGAGGGAATCGCTGATCAACTTTTCATGGATGAAATGGGAACTTGAAGCAGACTTTTAGTAGATGCTGTCAGACCTTGAAATTCTCCATTAGAAGAGTTAATAGAGAAGGGGAAAAAAGTTGTGAAAATAAAAAAAGATTGAGGAAAATATCTCTGTACGATACAAAATGGGAAAAATAAAGAGAAGAAAATTGCTTGATAGAAAACGAAAAAAAATCAGTAGAGATACTCAAATGACTATTCAAGCTGGAAGAAAACTAAATTAAATGATAAGCCGGTTGTGGGAAGAAGAGATTTTAAGGCAGATGAAGGTGGTGAAGTCAATAGAGACACTGCCAGATTCCAGAGGAAAATCAAGCAAGTCTACACAAGGGAGAATTAAGTCAAAAGCTAAGTGGGTGAACACAAAGTCAGCAAATTCATAGGACAGAACTGTATTAGGAGAAATAATGGCATAATCGGTTTTTCATGTGAAGAAGGATGAACATGTTAGTTTAGAGAACCCTTTAAGGAACAGGGTACCTGAAAGAAGGGGTGCTGAATAGGGGAGGCAGAGTATGCCAGTGAAAAGAAACAAAAATGCTCTCAAGAAAATGAGGAGTGCTTGAGGAGAGAACAAAGGGAAGAACAAAATAGGGAAGAAAAATGAAAGGATTGGGACTGGCATGACATCAGAGGAAAAGCATGGACAAAGGCTGGAAGAAGGGATTGACAAAAAAAAAGAAAAAGGAAAGAAAGGAGTATCAAAGAGTGTGGGAGGTACAGGAAAGTCACCTCCCACTGGTCAGATGAGGAGCTGGGGCCAGGGCTTGCCAGGAGGAAAGAGCTGAAGGAACCTGAAAACAGAAAAATTGTCTAGAACATGACATGCTGGTGGAAGACAGAGAGAAGAGAAAATGTGCAGAATGTAGAGACTGGCAGCACCCTCGGCTGAGAAATACAGTAAAACTCATACATTAGCTTCCGCTCCCATGAAAAGCTCCACTAAGGAGCCCACACACAATCCAGGGACTAAATGCTGCATCTGGAGAAGTGACACACAAGTGCACAAGTGCATGGTCTGGGGCTCTGCAAAGCCCAGCCTCTGTGGGTTGTGGTGGCTGGTCCTGCGAAGGACACACTGCTGAGCTGACAGAGATCCTGCCCTGTGGTCAGTGAAGGAGGATGCTGCAGGCAATGCACCGAGTCTGGGATTCGGCAGTAGTGGGATTCTTCTCCGGAATGAGCCCTGCAAAGAAGCTGGCTGAGATAAGTGGGCAACAAAGGGTTGTCTGATTACCAGCAAAACTAATGTGCCAGAAGCCAAATCTGACACTAAAGGGACATTAATGGCTTGTAACAGGCTTGGAACACCATGTGGGCAAACCGACACTGAGGTGTAGGATGGGACATCGTTTGAAAAGGGTTTGAAAAGCTTACAAAATATTGTTCCACACTTAAATTCCTAAAAATTGACCCTAAATATATTCCTAAATTTTTCCATTCCTAAAACTTCCTAAATATTGTTTTGTCAGTGGTGTGATTCCCTGCTCCACAGACATGTAATAGTAGGGCTGGTACAGAAATTCTCTGTTATAGGAATGCAGGTTAAATACACTCCTCCTCCCTGGTGAGGAATGGAGCCCTATGGGAAGCTAGTCGAGGGTCTAGGGTTCTCTGAGAGGCTCCTAGACCAGTTTAGACCTTGTTGACCTTGAGCAGTTAAAAGTACAGCTCACCACATCAGGATGGCTGTCTATTTTCCATAATGTAGCTGTGATTAAGTCTCCTTAGATCCCAAACTGCCTCCAGGTCGTATGTGCCATGCCTCCATGACGGGGCACCTGCAGCTGTGCTTGAGGGAACATTTCTACATGTGTGTTTTGTAAGAGATTTCTGGCTGAGATATTTTTGGATCCAGTACTTACTGCCTAGCAATTTCTGTATTGCTTTATAATCATTACATATTATATTGCTTTTATTAATTTAATTCGCATTGGTTGCATCATCTAGTGAAGGAATTATCAGGAAAGTATGAGAAGACGTGTTCTGCTAGTGTTTAAAAATATTACATTTGTAATGCTTAGCAGAAATTTGTTGCCCTGCTGTTAGACTCACAGCCAGAGATGTGATAAAAATCAAGAAGCAAATTTTGGGGATGTTTCCAGAACTCATAGAATGATTAATTTTTCCCCTTTATTTCTCTGTATTTTCATGACAAGAGAAACCAGATAAATAGACAAAAGGATGGAGGAAAAAAGAAAGATAAAAATATTGTGCAGTAACACATGTAGGGTTCAGTGCTGAGGTGTTAAAAGAGTATGCTTGGATCAGCTCACATGGCTAAGAAATGTCAAAAATTATCTTTCTCTGCAAAATAATTTCAAAATTGATATTTTTATGCCAAAAATATAATTGGTTTTGCCATGACAAATCAGTTCTCAAAAAGCTTAATTATAATTTTTGGCGAGATTATGTGTATCTGATTGTTGAGTGTCACCAGTCAAGAATATGACTATGGACTTCTTTGCTTTTTATCATAGATTTTTAATGGCATTTTTACAAACCTCTAGCCAGTCAGAAAGACATCTTCGCTGTATGTCAACTGACACTGCATTTGGTTCCATTGTAAAATTTCCAGATATTTCTGTAATACCACAAATTAAATATCTTGATTTTACCTTGTAACAGATGTATTTTACCAGTATTTAACTCTGCCTTGCAAAAAGCAAGGGAGAAAAACACCCACATGGAGCATCAATGTAGTAATATTGGATTAAACGTTGGCAAAACTGTGTGAGAAGGATAGCTTACAACACCTGATAGATGTTACAGTGCGTTATTTGCATAAAGAATATTAAGTTTCTTGTTATCCTTATTATGAAATACTTGTCCATAAAATATTACTAGAAAATTTGCAAACTTTATGGGAATCTTCTTAGATATTTTCCGAACCTTGTAAGAACACACTAGGGCACACTTGTTAAATCTACCTTGCAAGCGTTTCACTGTATTCCCTTGGGATCTCTTAATTGTGCTGCTCATTTCCCTCCTTGCATCATGGCTTTAGAAGAGCCCTGACAGTACCAGAGATCAGCAGGCAACGCGTTTCATTAAACAAGTGCAAGCTCATCCTGCACTGACTGGTGACGAGGTTGAGTTATCAGGCAAGCCTTTGCTCTCAGAAGCTGAGGAAAAGGAGAGCAATCGTGTGGGAATGGTAGACAAACAGCAAAGTCTGTTTTAGCCAAATACTCCTAAAACATGCAGCTCAAGCTTCTCTATCACACCATTATAACAAAATACATTTACCTCAGGGGAAAAAAAAAAAAAGGAACATTTTTTTCATAACCAAGTAAAGAAATAAACTGTCTACCTCAGGTCTTAAAAGCAGAACAAACCCCACTGCTGTTCCAACAAAAGCAACATGCAGCTCATGTCTTTTTCATCCATTCACTTGTCAGTGTGGCTGTCATAAGGTGCATTTACATGTGGCCAATCCCACAGCTGATTCATTAAGATGATTTTATGGGTGAAAAGGGAACATGACTTAATGGAGTAGCTCCAGGAATACAAATAAAATCAGATAACTTTCAGAGAATAATAACTTTCCTTTCTGAAGTGGACTTTAAATCTCTAAGAAGAGAATAGCTCTGCTTAAAATAAGCTTTTCTTCTTCACTCAGAACTGATCTCTGATTAATAGTGCAGTTTAGCTGAACTTTGCTTTCCTTGGTATCCTAGGAGAAAAGCTCTGACAGACTGGGAATTTTAACTTGTTTGTAATGTAAACTCAGTATACTGGTGGTGCTTTTTTAACACTCCAGAAACTGCTTGGGAGGAAAAAGAAATTTTAAAAAAGACTTTGATCCTCTAAGCAAACAAAGAGGGGAGAAGGAGGTTAAAAGAACCATCATTTGTTAAAGGCAGAGAAGGAAAATATGGGAAAGGTGTTTCTGTTTTAACAGTTTCAGAGACTGAAAGACTCTTGGAAATATCAGACACTTCAACAGCATTAGAGGCTTCTGATGAATAAGGTTTAATGATTTATTTTTATTGTGTCATTGACATTTTTAAGATTTCTAAGGATTATGAAATTCTCTATAATACCAGTCATCTAAACAAGATTTTTTTTCCCAGAAGCAGATATCCAAGACAAAGTTTAGTGATTAATTCTAATACCTTGAGTATCAAGCTGAGATAAACATATTCCTAGTGGCATTATTCAGAATGAAGAAAGGACAAGATTAGTCTGGAAGTAACACCGGGTCCTGGGAGCTGAGACTTAATTCGTACATCAGGTTTTTGGCCAAAGGGTGGAATGTAAATCGAAGCTTGCAGTAGCAAGGAGGAGTGTGACCCAGCCGTGCTCTGTTGGCTGGTTATGTCTGGGACATGTTTCCACTCCCTAAAATGTAGGTATTTTGGCCAGTAGGTAAGATGAAGTCAAATCTTACATTACTTCTCCTTATCTGCCTGTCTATTCCACATGTTTTTAAGGAAGGAAGCAGACAAATAGTTCCATTTAGACCTAACTACCTTAAATCAATGTCCAGGGAGCGGTTGCAGAGTAATAGGGTTTCTTGGTCCCTGTAATTTCCTGGCAAGGGCACAAGGTTCCAATTAGAACTTACCCTGAGAGAGTGCAGTATCCATTAGGGTAGAAATGGATAGAAAGAAGCCCTTTTTATGTAAGATTCCTCATTTTCAAAGATCGTACACAACATTCCCTTGGCCTGAACATAGCATTTATAGTTCTACAGATAACGACACCAGTAAGGACCTCATCTGATCCATCTCCCCCTCCAAAAATGGCATAAACTGTCTTTAAATCTCTATTAACTGTCTTAAAGTCTTTATTAACTGATACTTGTTGAATTATTTCCTTAAAATCTGCAATGACAGACATTTCACAGCCTCCCGCCATAGCATGTCTTAAGTGCTTCACTGCTCTTATGGACAGAAGGTCTCCAAAAGTTTAACTAAATCCCACTTTTTGCAACCAAGCCTATCACTCTTATCCTCTCTACTATGGAAATCTGAAGCAATTTAGTATTTTCTTTTCCATTCCAGCCTTTTATATTGCAAAGAGATTAGATTTTGGCTGTTTAATGTTCATTTAGGTAATGTTCCCCTCAGTCATCTCCTCCTGACTCAGTGAAATAACCGGTTTTCTTTTGCCATTTGCCTTTTTAAGTAGCTTGTTTTTCTTGCTGTTTTCCTTTTTGCCTGCTCCAGTAGCTCGTCTGGACCCATACCCAAAAGATGAGCACAGACAATGAATGGCTTGACTTCCCTTGTCTTGAATACAACATTTCTCAAAGAAATCCTTTGTACTATTTCTTTGTTCTGTTCTCCAAGCTTCACTCCAGCCAGCATTTTGCCCAAAGAGCCCTCAGGAGCCACACAGAGCCATAGTGATGTCCTGTCACATTTCAATTTGCTATATCTTTTCTTGACTGCTTGTGGTCATTCCTAGTTTGCAACCACATCCACCTCCAACCACGTAATTGTCAGCTCTCACAGCCACATTAATATTTACGGAAGAAAAATTGTTAAGGCAGTTTGAACAGCCTGTTGCTTTGTCTTTGCCAGAAGGGTCTGTGTGGGCCATGGCTTGTCTTGGTTCAGTCTTTGCTAAGGAGAGGGGATGCTTGGCTGATGCATTGCCTACATGAGTCACGTGCAGGAGCCTTTGCAGAAGGGAAGCCTCCAGACCAAGTCAAAGCATAAAATGTACCGATGAACGTTGCAGAGCCGAGCGATGGATGCAGATGTGTGATGGGTATTCATTTGGGTATTCCAGCTGGAGGCCCGTGGAAAGGCAGAAGCTGCTCATGCTTTCAGGCTCATAATCAGAGTCGGGAGGTCTCAAATGAGATGTTCAATTTTGCTGCTGGCCAACCCACACAGAGTTCATCTACATTAAGCCTGATGAATGTGGCATTAGGCAAGAATCCAAAACTTCATGACCCCTAGACACACTTTGTGCCTCACTTGTTTAATTTCTCTTCTTTTATTAAGACTCAAACTTTTCCCTGGCCAGTCTAGAACATTTCCCAAACTGTCCAGGACATGGATAATGTCAGAGAGGTCCTAATGAAGCTGCCATAGGTACTTGCCCCAAGTACTCCTTAGAGAACCCTTTACATCTGTTAGGTTAATGCCTAAGACAGTATTAGTTACTGCTAAAAAAAAGGAAAAAATAAAAACTCAGGAAGGAAAAAATAAAAAGGTCGTGGATCTGTGTAATAATTCATGGAGCACCTTAATATTGAAAAAAAAAAATGTTCCCTCTAGCCTTCAAATTAATCAACATGCTGTTTTATTATGTGTCAGTGAATTAAAACACATCCAGTCCAACTCACTTTTTCCTGGCCATTAACTTCCAAGCCTTGAATTCCCCCTGAACAGGTAAGCAGTTGCTTTGAAGATTTAACTGGCCTGACTCTACCAGAGCACAAGCCACCATTCTGTATGAGAGAAGTCGCTTTTCTCTATCTAACTTGGTCACATTGGGACTGCTTAATAATCACTCCTCCGATGCACTGGGTGAAAGGGAGGATAATGTCCATGTGAGAGAGAAATTTTTTCCGGTCTGGGATAGGGAGACACAGAAAGGCACATTCAGGCAACCCATGGATGCAGCCTGATGGTTCTTTCTCTCCACCTGTAGTACAGGCAACCCCAAATACTCATCTGATATGTTGGCTCTTGAACCGAGATCATACTAAATAAATCAAGCACCTAAGGCACACTGTCTCATCACGGTCAGCAGGGCCTGGCATTATAATGCCACTTATTGAATGGTCAACAGTGTGTTCTCAAGGCCTTCAAAAACAGTAGATTCATCTCTATTTAATCAACAGGACTTGTCTCAGTAGTATTTTAGAGTGCTGGAGTTTTTTGCAACCCTTTTTTTAAAGCACCAAGTAACAGGTCCTCTAGCATGTCCCATTTTTGTCCATTCCCATTCATGAGATGGTTTCCATGCCAGTGATTACAATTAAATGCTAATATAAGTAGTTTTCAAAAACAAAAACACATTTGGAATGATCCATGTTTATCTTTAGAGACTAAGAGCTTCAAAGACAAATGGATTGAGAGGGATTAAACAAAAGGCTAATTGTTCATTAGGCAACCTAAGACCAATTAAGTGTGCTAATCCATTCAATATTTTTTCTAGCTATTTCCATTATTATCCATGCCAAAATTATTTTGCATGTATTAATTCACCTATGCATACTTATTAATAAAAAAAACTCATTCAAAATGCAGGTCTTACATTCCATAGTCCTTTCTCAATCAAAACTTCCATGATAGCAGTAGCAGAAGAACTTCAAGATGTGACTGGAACTCTCTGTACTGCTCTTTTCCTAAAATAAAACGTAAATTCTTTCAATAAGATTATTGTGAATGCATTCTCCATCTGTATTGATTCCAGATACTCTCCATGTTTAATTAAGACGTATTTTTCTGCAAAATTATGCATAGTTCTATGCAGTGTTCAATGAAAGTGGTCCAGACTGTACCTGACCAAAAGAATTGATCTAAAATTTATTGCTGATTGCTGACTGTTATTATGTATTAGTTTTTACATTATTTTGATGTGTAATTGACTATCTGTTTGCCAGAGAAGTAGACAGAGAGTTATTGATAGCTAACTTGATTATCATGTCTTCCAAGATCCAAAAAGTAATTTTTTTTTTCAGATCAGCTGCACATTAATATTGTCAGATTCTGGCTCCCAGAATAATCCTTGGAGGAAAACAGACTTACCATAAAATTATCCACATAGATGTTACCACAAATACGAGAAATGAGCCATGGGCCAGGTAGCAGTGCAACAGAAATGGGTTTAAGGCTATAGAAGCTCAGAAGCAGAGCATGACTCAACACCATGGTATCATATTGCTGTGGAAAAACAAAATTTTCTACTAGGATTAATAAACAGGAATGTTATCGTCAAGATATGGAATGTAAACATTAATCTCTAGTCAGCACTGGTAGGGCCACTGTCAGAGTATGGTGGCCAGTTTTGAGAACAGTTTCTTGAGAAGGTCTATAAGTCTCTTGGAGAGCACAGAATATGCACATGGAGAATTGTGTGGAAAAAATAGATTTGTCACAGGTAAGTAAAAGACTTAAACTGTCATACAGAAGGCTAGACCTCAGGAAAAGCTTTTAATTGTAAGGAATGGGAAAGACAGAATAAACTTCTGGGAAATCGAGGAAGTTCCTGTCAACAAAGTGTCTAGAAAAAAGTTACCCAAGACATGAGTTAGATAAGACATAAGTAAAACTGATCTTGATTTGGGTAATTGCAAAGGAATATCAAGATCTTTCAGGGCCCCTTCTAACCCTCTTCTCTCAGTGACCTGAACGAAATTCAGGGTTCCTATCCCAGGGGCTGTGTTTTGCAAACCTCTCCTGGTGAGGTGCAGCAGTGGCAGGCAGTGCAGAGAGCATCATGCTTCTCTGGGGGAAGAGAGGGGAAAATGGACAAATTGCAGGAGCAAACAAGGCTGTCCTGCAACAGGGAGGCAAGCTCTGCCATGCGGGGGCAAATCATGTGCGCATAGAGGGCAAGAATGGATCACGAGTCTCTGCTTGGTTCACATGCAGACTCCTTATGAGGGACCTCAGTAAAGACAGACACATCACGTAAAGACCATGAGCAGTCTCCCCTCTTACTGTAGGGGCTGTGCAGAAGTCCCTATGTGTCTACAAAACCCAGCATTAAATGAGTTCTAATATTAGGAGACAGATAAGCTAGAAAGGAAGGAGCAGCATGACTCGTGCTGTCAACTTTAAAGTCTACCCTGACTGCTCACAGGCTTTGATACCCTCATGTGTAGGCAGTACGCTATATAAGGTTATAAAGTTATGTATGTTTTTGGAATATTTGCATAAGGAAATGAATGCAGTAAATCTGTTGACGTCGTCAATGCAGAACTACCGTAACTCTAAAGCTTTCTGCACTGCAGTGATGATTATGAAACTAGTAGGTAGTTTATGTTATTAACTCAAGGCGTCATCTTTAATAAATGCTCATAAAACACATTGGCAAAAGCGTAAACTGCAGGAACATGAGTAGGAAATTTGTGACATGCTCTCTATCACAGATAAATTGTTAACAGTGCTGTTCAGTAATTATTTAATCAAAAGCATACTTAGGGAAAATCTGAAATAACAGAGAGATTTCAGTTTTTATACTGAGTCCTATCTTCATGTTAATTACTGGAGCAGGGTTATAGTATATTTTAATAAAAGTGTGAGATGTTATTGAAATTCAAATAACTCCTTTGAGGTTTTATGGCTCATACAAAATGCAAAGAAATTCAGAAAGAAAAACTTTTCCAAATTAATAATTCTTTCTTGAAGAGTGATAAAGAATTAGATGTTGTCTTCTAAAAGGACGTTATGTTTTGTCGTGAGTTTGCGAAAAATTTTTCATGCCATGGATAGGAAGGCTATTTCAAGTAAATTACACTTTTTCCTTTCTACCCTGAAGTTTTTGTTCCATTCAAAAGGCACTGTATCTTTCATCATTCAAGGCCTCTCTGCATTGACCCTGGAGAATACTGAAGTATTCCTTTTATCTGTCCTAAATCAGGTGAACGATAAAAAGATATTGATTTTTCATACAGTGTAAATAGTTCACGAATGTATAAAAATTTAATTCAGGATTCAGTGGGTCAAATACTGGATTGTGATATATTAACAAACTCAGTGGAGCTGCTCTATGTTACAGCAACTGGCAGTGCTGTTCAATTTGTCAGGAGTTCTGCACTTCCATCATTTAATAGCTTCAAGAGATAATAACATCTGCATTTTTGCGTTTTCAAAGTCAGCCTCTTCCTTCCCTTACTCTCACTGAAGCAGTAGAGAGGACTTTGCAGCAAAATCCTTGCTGTGTAATAAAACATTTCTCTTGCCCCTCTCATGGAGAGTGGCTGCTGCACTCTGAGCTTGGCCATCACCAGTAGGAAGCTGCTGAGGAGTTGATGGCATGAGAACATGAGTCATGAAGGTGTCCCAATCCCCCAACTAGTGTAAATCAGTGCAACTGCACTGCTACAAGTTCCAAGGACAGAGATAGCTTGTAAATACAGGAAATATAGGGGTTGTGCAACATAAATCAAGCCAGAAGAGACAATTCAATCTATCCCCTGCCCCAAAGCAGAGTCAGTATTATTGTGTCACTTCTGAAAAAAGGTTACTTTTTCTTGAAATCTTGTGATGGTAAAGACTCCACAACTCTCCCAGACAGCATGTCCCTGTGCCTCAGTACCTTTATGATGAGCACACTTTTCCCTAGTGTCTAGCCCAAATATTTATTTTTACAGTTTAAGTTCATTTCTGCTTTAGCTAATGCCTGATGCCAAAGTTCTCCTTTCCTCCCAATTAATTTCTCACCCCCTGAGCTTGATGCAGCTTTGCTTACAATCTGGTCTGGCCACAATTGTGATGAACCTGAGACTGCTGATTGGGTTTGGAAAACTGTGAGTCTCAGGTTGGTGTGTCTATGCCTTCTCTAGTGGTCTGAAAGTGGCACACTACTCAGTCTGAGAGATCTTCCAGTCTGCTGAATTGGCCATCAAGCCACGAAACATTCATTGCCTCTGGAAAGATTCAAAGTAATGCTCGTGAAGAAAAGAGAGTCCTAGGACTGGGGTTTTTTCTTTGTCACCTATTACAGGAACATTCTGTTAGGGTTTTTAACATAAGAAATAGGTATAAAGACATGTTTTAGATTGTGTGATTAGTACAAAGGAAAGCACTGTCTCATCAGTGGATAATGCTTCCTTTTTTAAGTTGTAGTACCTCTAATCTTACGCACTTTAGTGAGATGATGTCTTGGGGTGACAAACGTCAGCCTGCACATTAAGTGTTTTTAAATGGCACTGACTCTTTGTTGCACGATGGCTCCAAATAATGTTTAACATTACTATCTTTTATGCTTATTAAAGGAAATGTTTCATTTTTTTCAAAGTAAAGGACTTAGTGTTTGGTGAAGAAAATAGCATTGGTTTGAAAATAAAATAGACTGTAAGTAAAAGAAAGAGCTATTGCTGGTGAAAAGGGCTTTGATGAAAACAGTATTGAGAATGGCAGAAATGTCTTTTTCTCTGATAATTTCTTCTCTATTAATGGCCTATTCTGCTATGATCAATAAAAACTCCTTCAAGGGTCACAGTGCTTCCCAAGTTGATTATTGCAACAAAAACAAATTGGTTCAAAGCCTTTCCTGAGTAAGCAGTTACTGATAACACTTCATCCTCCCTGTTTGTTGCTCTTCACTATGGCTTGGTCTTCTCTAGCAAAGCAACTGCAAGCAGCAGCCTCGGCTAAACCTCAGGCTAGGACATATTTCCTCAATGAGGAGATTCACTACAGCATTTTCCTGGCCCCTGCTCAACCTCACTTGGTGCCAGAGTCAATTCACTTCCCTTCTACTGAGATGCAGGGAAAGAGCTCGGCCTTATGTGGTGGTCAGAGACATATGTAGACTTTTCCATGGCTCTTGTCCTCATTGCTGATTATGAACCATGCTTTAGGGCCTGGAGCTCTTCCTCTGTTTGTTTAACCCTCCCATTCCACTGCAGAACCCAGGAACACAGTTTAATGATGTCCTTCAGATGTTTCTAAGCCACTTTCCTCCTCAAAATTTTCTGAGAGCCTTCAGACTATGCACAGATTGCCTAGCAAGCTCCTTTTTGCCTCCTGCATCTTTAGGAGGTGGTCCTCTTGAAATTCTAAGACCCTTGCTGAGTCTTTCAGTGTGGCAGCAGGCAAGAATACCTGAAATTACAAAACAGAGTTATTTTCTCATCTCAGACACATTCCTCTGGAGTAGAATTGCAATGCCCCAGAGGACCTTTGGGGCTGTAGGGAGTACAATATGATTTGGATTGCTGCCTGGCACGTAGGCAGTGGTCTCCTTGCTCTTGCCCACAAACCTCCTGCTGTCTGCAGGCTGAGAACCTTGTGCCCGAAGCCCTTGAGGTCATGTGCTTCTCCAGCCCAACTAAGTGTGTGGAGAGCAACTGCAAAGGCTCAGCTGGTTACAGAGCTATGTTAATTGTTTTGCCTCTGGGTCTCTAGTATCATTTAGTTTTCCTGAGAATTACTTGCAGATAACCAAATAGTTGCAGCTCATCTCAGACACTTCAGATTTACACCACAAAAAACTTTTTCTAAGTAGGCAAGTAATTCTTTCCACTTCAAGTCAAATGAATGGATTTCTGCTGAAGCCTTTTGCTTGTGATTAATACCAACAGTGAAAGCAATATTTAATTTGCCTTTTGTCCTTCTAAAAGACCAAAATTGTCTTGACTCCCACTCAGATGTCTGGAAGAACAAGCAGTCTTTCACCATTGCCCTTTCTATGAGATGATCTTGCTTTCCCCAGTTCAGAAAAAGCTTGTGAACTTTAGGGGGTGGGGAGAAGTGTTTGTAGTGACTTTGTGCACTTTTCACCACTTCTGTAACTACCAAGGCATTGGTGCCTCTTTTGGTAATTTCATTCCACAGCCTCATTTTTTCCATACAAATCAAGGAAAAGAAGCATTTGAGGGTGAGATTTACCTCAGCAGACATAACCTGAAGCCACAGTGTGGAGGTCTACATCTTTGGAAAGTCATATTTCATCATAAAAATCAGAATTACACTTTTAAGGAATGATTCAATTGACCTGTTTAAGACATCTAAAACATCTAGGAAGAGAGAAATCATGTTCAAAAATTGTTGGGGTTTTTTTATAAAGTGACTATGAAAGGGCCTTTGAATAATCAAATCACATGTACTACGATGTAATCTGACTGTTTCATTGAAGGAATCTCACCTAAATGTCTTGGGTGGGACTCCAGCAGTTCAGGCTCAGTTTTATCCATGTTTCTCACATGATTGAAATTTTAGTCATAATTTTATTCGTAGCCTGCTCTGTGACTGAACCCGAACAAGGTGCTATGTCAGTGAGAGAGGAAACCATGGTGCTGCCGGTTTTTTCTCTGGTCCTTGCCAAGTTGTCCTCCCTCATTTATTTCCACAAGACCCTGCTCTGTGTCTCTTCCAAAAAGAGACACTTTTCTCTCTGCAACACATAGGAGGAAGGCAAAATGTGTCTGAGGTCCTACAATGCCATCTTTATTATTTGCAGATAAGTTTATCTTGCAAAATGAATTTTCTCTCCCAGAATTCAGAGTTTGCCTTTCCATTGAGGCTTGACTTTTTAACCACATATGAAAGCAACAACTTACTTGCGCTGATGGGGATCTCTTGCACCGTTATACTTACACTTTTTAAAGTGTACACAGATGACCTCTGTCAGAGACTGAGTAATGACAGACATGGGCTACAGAAGCCTTTGTTTTAACCCAGTCCAAAGCTTCCTAAGTTCTTAGTGATAAACTGTTAGTCTTGAAGTGGGGATTAATACAGGGAGGTCTTTTTGCTTGCATTATACAAAAGGCCAAGCTGGAAAGTCAGTTGTGTCCCCTATGCCTTTAAAGTCAGTAGATCTGTGAATTAGCCATCCATAATCTTCAGGGATGCCAAAATAAAACTGCATAAAAGTGAGAAAGAAATATATTAGAAAACCTGGCAAGCATTCAAGTCTAAGCTCACTGTTCGTCTTGATCTTGTTGATTTGACAGGTTTACATTTCAGACCTTTCAGAAAACATTAAGTTATTCTTTCAATCATCTCATAGTGTCAACACACTGGTCCAATATTAAGGTGTTCAAATATGCAAACTCTTCTCAGTTTACATACTATGCATATGTGATAACTTTCATCTTGGTTATAATAAAGACTGAGGCAACAATTTTCTAAGCCAAAAATTTAACATTCTTAAACTGAAACACTGTTTCCTGTTCATAAAGCTGATTTGGGCTCAGAACTTCTGTGGTTTGAGTGTGGAGGAGGTTGCACTGCAGAAATTAAAGCAAATACATTTCCTTCCAAGTGGTGCTGTCAGAAAGTGACTTCTGCTAGACTCCAGTTATCATGTAGAGGCGTTTGCAGTATCATAAATACCTGTTCTTCCTTCTCACGTCAAGAGTCCCTGAGACCTCGGGTTCTCTAATTTCCTTTTTGAGCACAGATTCCCTGACAGGGTTCACTAGAGTTTAGTTTAGTTTAAATTTGGTGCCTGGTGGGTTGAGTTCTTTCTTTTCTTTCTTTAGCCTTTGCTGTCTTCTGTTAAAAGCTGTCATGCATTTGAAGGTCTCAGATTAAAGGCTAGACTTTGCCCTTTCTGCATAAAACAGCAGGAATCGGAGTCCTATAGCCCCCAGGAGTGGATCCTCATGATTTCCCTCGTGTACTCCTTTTTCCTCCTCAAAGCTACCTTTTATTCCTCCTCCTCTGCTGCACTTTGCAGTGTCTCTCATTCTGAAGCTGGCTCAATTCGAGATAGGGGAACTCTTTCCTGGGGCTGTCAAAGCTTCCTGGAGATTCCCATGTGCCGTAATCTTGCAAAGATTTCCCCACCTGCCTGATTTTCTACTCGTCCACCAAGTCAGCTAACTTTTAGCCTCAAAAGACAGGACTACTAATAGGATCAGGACAAGGCCTTTATAACATTCATCTTCTGTTCAATGGATGTGATTTTGGTTAAAATGGTTCATTCCTTTACATATTCAAATTGTCCTACTGATTAGTTCAAGATGACCCTTCTGGCTTTGTGTGGCATAACCAGGTAACAGCAACAATTACAAGGATGTTCCCCTGCTGAACCCCAAAAGAACACACCATCTGCATTGCTCCAGGCTTATAGCCTTAACTTCAGTGTTCAGGGATTTGGGAAAATTTCTCACCTTTATGTTCTACCCTTGTACCAAGGGTCTGTAATCTCTCTCACACACCTTTGCACCAATATCTGTCAATGTGGCAGAGAACTAATTACAATACAGGCAGCCACTGCACCTTCACAGGGACTGCTTGTAGCTTTGACCCTGCTACACTTTGTCCCCAGAACTGACCCATCAGGATGTTGCTGTTGCACTAGTGCTTTTGATGATTTGGTTTTTTCTAATCTAGAACTGAATTACAAAAATTGAAATTTAATATTAACATATTCCCACTGTGCCCAGGAATGTCCTTTTTTTGCTAATGCCTTTACAGCTGAAAATGTATCTCTGGCATGAAATTGAAGGATATCCACTGATTTTCACTGAATAACTTTTGAGTTACAGCACCATAAATATCAGGGAAGCAGACCAAGTTATTATTTTGTAACATTTGAATCCACAAATCTGCTAGTACTAACCCTCTTGTGATCATAGCTGTAGTTAAATAGACTGGGGGGGCTGTTTTTATTGATAAACCTTTTTTAATGTCTCACCAGGCTTCATATTTACTGTTTAAATCAGTCAAAAAGTACTCACAGAACCAGGCAACAACTCTCCTTATGACTCATATATTACTAGGTCCAAACTGTTCTTAAACTGCTCCAGCCCAGAGTTAACATATTTTTTTAAAATAAATCCCGACTGTCAGTGGATTACTAGAGGTGCAGAACTCATATCTAAAAATTATTCGGTTACTAATGTCACATTGTGTTAAAAAAAATATTTGTGAATTAGGCTAGACATTTCATTATACTGGACATCTGTCTTTGACAAATAAATATGTCACAGTCAAGCAAAACAGCCCTAGGAGAATTTTAAAGATGCTACTAGGTTTTTTTAAAGAGACTAAAATAATGAATTGAAAGTTAAGGCCATGTTTTCCACAAATACAGATGAACAAGCAGGTAAAGATTATTAAGATGACAGCAAAGACTGTAATTTCATAAAGTTTTATCTGTAGCTTGTATCATACATCTGAGCTCTATGATTTCAATGACCCTTCACGCGATTTACCCAAAATTGTGGATTTTGCCTCATTGTTTCTGTTGATCATGGGTTTTATCTGGTCAATTGGCAGTCTATTTCCTGGATGACTTTTTTTGTGTGGTTTGATTTCATTCTGAGAGTTGAGAAATGCTGCAGATATTAAGCAGGGTAGGACTTTGATCTCTGTCCCACCTGCTGATTCTCCATTGGATACTCAATGCAAACTTGTCACAGAAGCAAACTACATCTCGGCATGTAGGAAGTGAGGAGCAGGGACAACACTGAGGAGAAAGCATTTTCCTCTTTCTGTGAACTATTTTTAATGCACAGACTGTTATTCCACTGAGCAAACTCAAGATAGGTAAAAGAAAATGCGCTTTGCAGGCTCATCTTGGATCAGTTGGAATCCTCAATATCTTTAATGTGGTCATATTTTTACCACTTGGCTGGTGATGTCGTGTCTGGCACATTGCTGTGGCAAATCCAGCAACATTTCTTCTATAGACCAGCCATTCTATTGTATAATAAAATACCCCCAAAATCTGCATTTTACTAAAATAGAGGCCATGATTATCTATGAACAGCCTGCTGGGAACTTGCAGAGTTCAATGCTACATTTATATTGTTGCAATAAATATGGCAGTCTGACTCGAGTTCAGCACTTTCCTCACTACTTTCTCAGGACAATGGCAGTGTTGTTGTTGACATTGTCAATGACTATCACCATCTACCTTCTCTACATTTCAATCTTTTCTTACACAGGGGCAGGTGATATTCCAGTAATTAAGGTCTTGCCATTAAAAAAAAAGATGCCCAGGGGACTCTATCAATTTTCTCGTGTTGAGTTCAAAAACAACCCTTTTGTACCAGTGGTTTTCACTCTTTATTGCTAAACCTTTCCTATTTCTCCCTGTGGATGCAGATTCTGCTGAAAATATATTCTCATTAGGGTTGTGTTTCTCAGAAAAGTAGAAAAGCATGGATATCAGGAAGTTAATCCTGGACCCATGAAGAATCAGAGACCACAGGCTGAAAACTGAAATTTTACTGTTATTGGGGAACAGCACTTTAAAAAAAAAAAATAAATAAAAATAAATCATTACCTTAGAAGCAGTTTCTGAGCTACCATATCACACACTGAAAAACAGTATTTCAGACAGATTTCTGGCTAAAGCTTTGAAAGAGCAGACAACTATATGGATTAAGTTTTTCTTCACCTAAATGCTTTTCTGCAGTACTTTCTTCTACATTATATGGGATTTTGCACTCTTGACTTCGTAGAAATGCACCTCCTGCCAAAGGTTTTACCCAATGCCTCTTTATCATTTCAAAAACCAACATCAGCACTATTTGTGCTGAAGTGTATTAGTAGAAACTTATCTCACTGTGATGACACTCCCTACCTGTGTTCTTAGTTCAGCAGGCAGCTCCCATCCTTTTCCCATCCCCCTGGCAGCTACAGCTGCACAGTACCTGGGCCCTAACACAGAAGATAATCTGGTTTGGGATTGCTGGGCGGGATGTCCTAAACATTTGTCCAGTTGATGCCCCAAAGACTGTGTCCAGCTCGCATTCTGTTTATTGCTGGAAAAAACTGAGGCAGATTTCCCTTTCCACATTAGTGTGACGGCTTCCCGTGTCACTTCTTGGCAGCTTTTTTCAACCTGTTAAAGCAGAATGAGAAACTGTCTCGAGAGGATAAAGCTCCTCCAGTTTGCTTGCCTGATGGAAGATTTGTGCAGGTCTCCTGACACCCCTCTGTGATATCAGCTCACACAGGTAGCTTCCCCCTAGCTCATGCAGGCACACAAAATGTTCTCAAAGATGATATATAGGCTGCTGAGCATCCTGATGAGTATGCAGCTCGGCTTCCAACACCTCACATCTGGCAGAGAGTTTCCAGTGCAACTAGTGAAATCCATGAGCTGCCTCCGTGTTATTAAGTAAATAGAAATGGTCTGACCTCATTTTTGGAATACCAGAAACTACAAATAGTTCTGCTAATCTTAGTCTGGCCGTAGTGACCTTAGGTCATTTTTTAAAGATGGCTTTGAGAAGGAGGAAGCTCCCAAGCGTAGATTTTGGAAGAGTTAGACATCCTGCCTACGTAAGACCAGATGAATTAATCTTCTTTGGTTAAGGGAGAGCCAGTGTCCCTTCTTTTTAAGCATTTTTTTCTAGGTTGGGAAGAATCTGTCTCCCTTGAGATCTCTGCTGCCTTTTTGCACTGATGAGAGAGGGAGCTCTGTTGATACACATGGCTAGGCTCCAGGCCTTTGAATGATTAAAATTAAATAGGATTAAGTTCACTCATTTTGCTTATTTTTTTCACCTATTGTAACAACTGAGAATAATTTACCTAACTTTTCTTCTCACTAGAAGTTTGGAGACATTAATTTTTTATCACTTTAAAATTTCAGATATTTAGCCCAAACTACAATGTATATTACCAGTGGAAATATTTTGATATAGTAAGGACTTCACCACATGCTTCAGTTGTTTTTATATCCATTATTGCTGTGCCATTTTAATGCAATTTTCCACAGAATCCCATGTTATTAACCTGCATTCATCATTTATATCCCTCTCTTGAGGCTTGTTGTAAGACTCTATAGAAGAAGATAAACAAATTATAGATACAGGAATTAATTTGTGCCTCACTGGAGCACCCCTCCCAAGGAACTTTAGGAACATTGGTTGGAATGAAGCAGCCCATAGGCCACACTGATGGGAATGGCAGAAAGAAGGTTGAACAGAACTGGAGAAAACCATATACAGGGAAACACACAGATTAGGGCAGATATGAGGAAATGGAAGGCAGTGAAAGTGAACAAAATTACTGCAGGCCTCCAAGGAACGAGGCTCTGCAAATCAGATGTTCAACACTCCTCCCAGCAAGGTTTGCTCCCCGCTGCACATCCAGCCTTTTCTACAAGCCATGTCACCTCTGATGAGCTCATTGTACAGCTCTGCCTCTTCTTTCTGTTTAGTTCCCTGCCCACTGAGATTCAGGCACAGAAATCCCTGCTCCCTCATAAGGGAGAGGAAACAGAGTGGCTCGACCCTTCCTGGCAGGTCCTGGGTTTCCCCTGATCCCAGCCCCATCTCCAGCCCAGGACAGCTGCCCAAGGCTTGGCAGCACAGCCCTGGCGGAGGGCAAGGGGGGCGTGGGGAAAAGGAAGAAGCACAGTGCTGAGAAGGAAGACATTGTTAAAAGAACGGTAGAGAGAAGAAGAAGGGACATGAGGGTGAAGTGAGTTCAGAGGAATGTGAGGGCACATCAGACTGACTGTGTCTTTTGAAGAAGCATATGGTGCCTTGAACCTCAGGGGAGCTGTGTTGTGCTACAGTGGGTAATGACAAAGAGTAACAGACTGTCCCTTTCCCTGAAAATCACGTGGTTGAAACACATAAAATACGTCAGAGGAGAGATGAGTGACTGGCCCAGTGTCCAACAGGAGCTCTGCACTGGGGCCACTGAGAGCCCCCAAGCAAACCCCAGCCAGGTGTGCCAGCAGGGAGGCACTGCTGCCCTCAGGAGCGTGGGGAAAACCCGGGGGACAGAAAGCTGTGACGAGGCAGAGGGTAGGAAAAGGGCAAGGGAAGGCTGCAAAGTTTGGCTCCAGTAAGGTTTGCTAGCCTGACCTCAAGTGTACACGGAGCCCATGAGAGAGTGAGAGCATGACTGAGTTCTTTGCTTGGAGCAAAAACAGCAGCTGTGAAAGAAACGGGAAAGAGGCAGGCAGATACAAAAGAGAAGAAAGCTGAGGAAGAAAGGAAAAGAACATGAAAACACTATCCTCAAAACCAAGGCAGACATGCCAGCCATATTAATTTCCAGTACAAATGCCCTTCCTCCACTGCAGCTCAATGAGGCATCTGACCACAGTTAGGTCTATGTTGTGTGTTTTCAGTAATAATAATAATAACAAAAAAGCCAATGCCCAGAATTAAAAGGCAAAGGCTCAGCTTAATTCTGAAAGAGAAACAGAAGGAACAGTTTGCATGGATGTGAATGTGTTTTCCTCTGTCTACTGAAGAGTTTCGTGGGTGGTTTTAAGAAGTTTCAGTGGTGGAGCTGATAGTCCTAAGAAACAATCTCTTCTGTTATATTCTACAGTTATTTTTTAGCCACAGCTGTCAATCACACTGCTTTTCAAAGAAGGGAAATGTCAGTATCTCTGCTCCATAGAGAGAACACAGAGATGAGAAACGCCTTGCCCAGTATCAGTCAGTACAGTATCTGTAAGGCAGCCAGCACCAGTAAGAACCCCACCAACAGGGTCCCAGCCTGGCCCACGCCTCCTCTGTGTCCCCTCTGCGAGGGCTGGAGGGTGTTAGTGTTGATCTGCTGAAAAAGTCCTGCACCCCATTAAAACCACAGGGTAGATTCCCATTTGCCTTGACTGCTGTGTGGCCAAAGGAGAGTGGTCATTTCCATGCCACGTGCCAGGTTGTGGGGATCTCTACTGGAAATAGGCACTGGAATTATTGAATGCAAGGGTGGAAGTCAGGTTTTTTGGCTTCATTATAGTCATTCAGTGTATGACTGGGAGGAAGCATTTAGTGCTTTGGGCAGTGGTATCTAAAGTCTGAAATAGACACCTCTGTTTAATTTTTGTGCTGTAGAAAGAAAGTAAATCTACACATAACAGCAGCAACAATAACTGGAAATTAGGGAGATGTTTTCCCCACTTGTGAAAACATAACCTGTTCAGATGCTCTTGTGCCTTCTCCTGCAGCATCTGGTGCTGGCCTCTCTCTGACACAAGATGCTGGGCTAGATTGGACTTGGGTGCAGTCCAGTCTGCAAATATCTGTGTTCCTAAATAAGTTGTGAATTTTTCTCACATTCTGTTCCTCAATCTGTATAGGAAAGCCCAAATAAAGCATAATCTTCTCCTCTGAGAAATCTCACATTACATACTTCCTTACATTCTGATGCAAAATTCCTTTCAATGCTCTCTTCAAAGCACTTGTACTCCTGACAGGGGTTTTGTAACGTGCTTATCAAGGCTCTGCTTTCCCAGTGGAGGCCCACAGCTAATTACTACAGTCATAGAATCTTTGCATAGTGGGTCTTAAACACCTTGCCATCCTCAAAACTCTCTGGTCGGTTCGTTCTTGAAATGACCACCTCAAATAACAGAGTGGGTAGAGATGCTCTGTTTGCTTTGCAGTTTTTAGTATGAGATCATTTAGCACATTTTATACTTCAAATCTGCAGTTTTTTAAACCAGAAAAAAATAATCAGGAGATGAAAATACAGCTTTTGAATCTGAATTCCATCATGTCATGGAAAAATATTTCTTTTTGTGCTACAAGTGGAGGATAGATGAAGAACTGGTATTTGTTTAAAAACATGAGAGGCCAAACTGGTGCATGGATGAAATTGTTCATTTTCATTATCTCCTTAAATTCAGATCAGTGTTCTTTTAATACAGTCTTTACTATTACAAAAGGGATTGTAACATCTATTACACACACCTTGCTTCACAGGAGACAAATGTCTATGTTCCTTGACTGGCGCCATTTCAAAAAATCTATGTGATGAATGTGGAAAAATGCACAGTCCCAGGACACTGGCAGACAGAGCCCAGCATCTGAAACACAACATCTACAGAGGGAATAGTAAGAGATGTGGCTGGTTTTCTTTGAGGCCCAGACACAGAGATGATGCTCAGTATAAGAAACTGGTAGATAATGGATCCAACCTTGCAGACAGTCGTGAGCAGCCTGACATTTCAGACAATTCGGTGGAAGTGATGAGGGAAAATTCAAGTCCACATAACAATAGTTTTAGGCAGAAAAAAACCCCAAACCTTTAAGAGGACCTTTAAGTTGTGGATTTCCAGAAGCTGGGAAATTTATTAGGGGAAAAAAAATGCTAAATGTTTGTATTTTGTGTCCTTCCATGCCATTTAAGGAATTATGAAACATAAAAAGGAAGATGACAAAGAAAAACAACCAAACCTCTAAATCCAAATAACGAGACAAAACAGAGAAAGTGATCAGCCTGATTCATCATCTTAATTTCATCCAATGTCAAGTTGACCCTTGTAGGAAAAGAAGGACCAGTCAGTTATTGCCCAGTCATGTTGGATATTAAAGTCCCTCCCCACAGACCACTAGTGGCCCATACATTGATTTTGCAATCAGACCAAAAGCAACATCCTTAACACCACACTGGATTATTGCCCTGACTCTGACTCAGGGAACATTTCCTCTAGCTCTTGTGTTTTCCTTGGAGACCTTTCCATCTAAACATTGACCAAGCTCAACCTGCTTTAGCTTTTGAAATATGACAAGGTAATAAATCAGAGCCACAGGCAAGCAGGGCAGCTGTGCTACTGCAGTTGAGAGGGAAGGCTGCCATACAGTGCCAGGACAGCTTCCCATTTCCCACTGCCAGCAGCACTGTGCGTGTCCAAAGTGTACCCCAAGGCCGGCAGGATCCCTCCTGTGATCCCACACTCCAGGGGCTGGTGGGGAAGGGATACAGGTAGCCAGGCCATGGTTTCAGTGGTTTTCAAAATGAAGCTTGATGCCACAGTCTTCTCAAACGTGCCATAGGACTCTATAGATACCATAGAGGTATCTATACTATTATAATATCTATCTATATTACTTCATGGGTAAGCCCTCATCTCAGGTATTAGAAAGCAGTCTTCTGCCCTGGGATGCTCCAGGCTGGAGGAAGGGGAGCAGTAAATCCTAGTGTTCAACAGCACTGCATCAGTGGCAAACCTCTGATCAGTGGACAAGCCCCAAGATATAGATGTTAGATGTTAGGGAGGAATTCTTTACTTGAGAGTGGTGAGGCCCTGGCACGGGTTGCCCAGAGAATCTGTGGACACCCCATCCCTGGAAGCGTCCAAGGCCAGGTTGGATGGGGCTGTGAGCAACCTGGTCTAGTGAAAGGTGTCCTTGTCCATGGCAGGGCATTGAAACCAGATGAGCTTTAAAGTCCCTTTCAACCAAAGTCTTTCTATGATTCTGTAAAACTGTCCCCATGTTCAAAGATGCTGCTGCAGGTCCATCTTCTGCCCCCCAGAGCAACCTTTCCTCTCCCACATAAACCCAGGACACGCTGTGCTACTTCCAACGCTCCTCATCCCATTACAGTCTTTTTGAGGAAAAAGAAACTTGGGATTTGGTGCCCAGCACTGGAGGAGCCACTGGGGGACTTCCAGATGAGTTTAGGGGATTTTTATCCAGCACATAAGTATCAGACAGTGGCGCTCTGCTCCACAGCTGCTTCACTGCCAGACTCCTCATGGCAAGGCTGGGGACTTGCTCTCCAGCTGGCAGACCCCAGCTTCCTGCTGGAAAGAGGAATCCTCTTCCAGGCACTTGCAGCCAGCCTACAGCTGCTGCAGCAGTTTTGAGGGAAATTTGTCCCTCTACTGCCAGCACCAATTTGTGCACATTTGCAGGTGTGACAAATTTGCTTCAGATGACCTCTGGGAAGGCAAAAGCGTTGCCTTTAAAGTGTGTCAGTGATACCACTTAGCACTCACATTTTCTACTTCAAAGTGTTCTACCAACATTAATGAACTGAGCTTAAAAATAAGAGCTGAAAACACCCTAATAACATGAAATACTGCCCTGGAACAAGTATATAAGCAAGAAGGCAACAAAGCCATTATAAAATGAGGACACTATTATTTTTTTTCTTTAATGAGCTTGCTTTACCCAATCTATTTAAAAAGTAGCTCATCTGTTTAGCTGAAACCCTCCAGTCATTTCTGATAGCACTGTGAGGTGGAATATAGCAACTAGGGATGTAAAATTTCATTTCTGTGACCCTGGTGGCCTGGGAGAATACAGTGTTCTATTTTGGAAGATCTTAAATTACTTCACTTATCACTCCAGACTATTTTTAAGATATATGTAAAAGTATGGTACAGAGTCCCTCGAAGAAAGAGTCAGCCCCCGCTGCGAAGCACTGAGACTGAGGGACTCAGCTGAGATTTGACCAGGAGCTGTACACAGTCACAGGCGTAGTTTTCTTCTGAAAGCATCATCAGGACACATGTAGCTGTGAATAGATCAGAGAGGTTTGAACAAAGCAAGTAAAAATTGCCAAATCCAGGCTTCTCGTAAGTTAGTCTCCCATTGCTTTTAATAGGGTTCGGATTTTGCCTGCTGGACTGAATTCCCAGCTCTACACTGAATTCACTGTAGTAGAAATCCCTTAATCTCTCTGTGCATCCTTCTCTCTTTGCTCTTTCCTATCTCCTCATCTGCGGATAAGGATGATACTAATGTGTGCCTCCATGGGTATTATGAGAACTAATTAACTGAGCTTTCAGGAAAATTTCAGCAGCAAAGGCAAATTTCTCATCTGGAGATAAAACACACACACACACATATAGATACAGGTATTGGTGTGTAGAGATAGATATACACATATCATCTGGTATACATAATATGAAAATCACCTGCCAGACCTTTCTTAATGTCAAGGTTCTTCTTTTCTTTGCCTTGTCTTGCTATTACAATTCCACTATTTTTAAATGCTGTACTTTATTCGAAGTCAGTGTGGAGATGTCAGGCAGGTAGTTATTAAAAAAAAAAAAAAAGAAAGAAAAAAAAAAGCCTTTGCCTTCTCGTTATTTAATAGCATTTTTGTTCTGCAACCATTGCTCCTGCCAGTCAGAAAAACCGCTTGGCTTTTAATGAAAAATCCCAACAGCAACAAATTGCAACCCTCCCTTTCAACACAGACATGCCCTTTGAATTTAATTATGCCTCAGGCAATGCATTATAATGAGCATGTGATAAGTGACACCAAAAATCTTACAACAAACACAGCAGATATCCCCCACTGGGCAAAAATAGCTCAGTACCAGATTGCCTGTTTTGGTTCGAACTCACTCAGGGCGGGAGCCTGCCTGACTTACCCCACCTGGGCTGGGCTGTCATGGCTTGGCCCCACTGATGCCGGGAGAGCCGAACCCTTTCAGGCTGTGGAGGATCCTCGGCTCCGGCAGGAGAACGCCAGCCTCCAGGAAGGGGTGCTGGACCCTGCTCCGTGGCAGGGACATTCCTGGTGGGGTGATTCAGAGCACCCAGCAGGAGCCAAGTGGAGCCAGGGACAAAGGAAGTGGACGAGTTTGGGAGGTTTCCTTTCCTCCCAGAATAATTTCTCACAAGCTGTGTCAACTATCCACAGTTAAACAAATACTTGAAATATCAACATTTCCCATTTGGAAGGAGAGGCAGCACCAATTGCTTTTAGTTTTGTTGTCTTGGGAGCTGCCACAGTGAGAGGAGACTGCCTGGGATTTTTCTGATTGTTCGCAGAAGAAAATTTCCTTTGAAAACAAACACCCAGAGCCCTGCCTGTAATGCAACACCAGGGTCAAACTCTGTCCTTTTCATCCTTCTGGATGCTAACATGGGATAACGCAATGCCCCTGTGTCGCTTAGATCTTCTGGGATGGTCAGTGACTCCCAAGCAGCAGCAGCAGATCATAGAATCATAGGATCATTAAGGTTGGAAAAGATTATCGGGATCATCCCCAAGATCAACAAGTTCAACATTTGACCAAATACCACCACGCCCACTAAACCATGTCACGAACTGCCATGTCTACTCCATTTTTGGCCATCTCTGGCAGTGCTGGTGGTGCACAGTGGTTGGGTCTGCTTATTATTGGGATGCGAAGTATTGATATGCACAGGGACACAACAGTCACAGATGCCTCCTGACTGCCGGTGGGCAAATATCAAGACAAGTTCTATTTAACCTCAAAAGCCATATGGATGTAAACATAAAATGAAGCAATTCCAGTCCTGCCAGAGGGTTTCAATATTTCAAAGTAGCTGCATTGGACATGGTCTCTTTCTTCCATTTCCTCTCCTGTCAGTACAGGTGCCTTGGGTTACTGACATTTTAAGAGAGGCGAGTTTTCTGTTGTATACCAGATGTAGCTGCTCTGGGTATGAAGACCCTCTTGCTTATGTCAGGGAACTGTTTCCCTGCTGTGGTGCAGCTCTCTCATGAGCTTCTGTAACAGCTGTTTTCACTGAAGTCTTAAAGATGAAAGACAGACAGAGCTTTTAAAAAGAGAGGGCTGGGATGCACAATCAAGTTATTGCAGTTTAATGTGTTTCTGTGCAGCAGCTGAGCCACCCCAGACAGCTGGGTTCAGATCCTTGGCTTCAGTAAATGCAGGATTTAAACTACACATTACCATGGCCTGAGTATGACTCTGCTCAGACATCCACAATAAATCATTCACTTTCCTGAGCACAATAACACCATCATGTAACTGAGTTCTCCAGATACTTAAATGTTTAATTCTTGATTTCACCATTAACTTGCCCTGCAACCATGGCTCTTACCACCTCCTTAGCTTTCAGACTTCAAGTGTAAAATGAATATGAGGAGTACTTACACAAAAGGGTATTATAAGAACAAATACGAGAGTCTGTGAGGTGCTGAGATATTCTGGATACCTGGCCTGAGGGTCATTTTAAACACTCATTCTGCTAAGAGGAATAGGAACAGCACTGCTTTGCTTTTAGTCACCCCCAGTGCTCCTTGTTATTTATGCATCTGTGGAGCTGAAAAATGATTTAGTCTTGTCTTTTGCTGCAGTAAACAGAAGCCAACAGGGCTGCATTGCTCTACAGGAGCCAAGGAGCTGCATCGCTTTGTTGCATGTTTTAATGTGAACCTGTGAGTCACAGTTCTTGTACCAAAATATTTCCAAGTACATCTCCTTTCAAAGACCAAATTTTAGGAGCTGCTGTCATGTGTCCCACATAAACAATGTAAAGGATAACATCAAACACTTGGAAAGTATGCAAGTACACCAAAGGGAAGGAGGGTGATTTACTGAGCTTTAGTCGGTTCAATATAATTCCATAAGTTTTACACCTAGAGGACTCGGATTGCTGTAACTGTTACCTGTGAATAAAGCTTCCCTCTGGCAAGTGATAATTAATTCTTAGATTTTAGAAGTTTCTGAATTTCAGAGACCCTGAGCACATTTGTATGAAGATTAAACATTGTTTCTTTTCTCCTTTTCTCTTTGAAGTCTTTTCTTCAAAGATTGCAGCTCACTGTTCAGACTGCATAAACCCTCTCTTGACAGAGCCCGCTTTTCTCTGCACTCCCAGAGCTTTGAGTCTGACTCTGCTCTCCCTTACTCTGCTCTGTGCCCCATCAAAGAACAGAGAGATTGTCAGCACCACATCGCTGCCAGTGGGGAGGAGAATCAAACCCTTCGCTAAATACATCAAGTGAATTGCTCACCCCCTGTGGGGAAAATTTACCACCTAACAATGCAGTAATTGATACTGATAGTGTGTGTTGTTCACATTTCAGTTTTTTAGAAACTTGTTTTCAGGATTGTGAGAAGCCAGGTTACAGTGATCAAAGGTCGAAGCCTTGATTTCCCTGTAAAACAACTTCCCTGGGGCTGTGCCTGATGTGGGAAGAAATTTGTGGTTTTGGAAAGAGATTTATACAAAGCACGTACCTAAGCTAAAAACGACCAAAGATGCTAAATTACAAGAGTGAGATTTTCTTCTTATTTACATCCCTATGAACTGTAAGCAACTGTTCAGATGCTGAAGAAATTACCTCATCCACATTTTTGGTTGGAGTAGTAAGTGTTGGGTCCACAGAAACGCAGCTGAGTTCTTAATGTTCGCACTTTAGATGAACTTCTTACTTCCCTCTTCTCAAGCTGTGCTCCTCTTGACCTTGTCATGAAACAACATTTTGCAACTTCTTTTCTAATGAAAAAAAAGGAGAAGTGTTTGCTTTTCTTTTCTATCCTGGTGACCTAATATCTGTCAGGTCATTAAGGGGAAGGGAAGGGAAAAGGGGAAGGGAAAAGGGGAAGGGAAAAGGGGAAGGGAAAAGGGGAAAGAAAGAGGGAAAATGGAAAAAGGAAGGAAAAGGAGAATATCCATATAATTCAGGAATTCCTTTTTTTTACAGCTTGAGATAAATAACTCCCATTAGTGAGAAATTAGAAAACCAGTGTTCCACGTTTATAATTCACAGAATTCTCTAGCTATATTCATAGCTGAATTTGAGAGTCTTGGTGTTAAATAATACAAATCTTCAAATATTCCTACCGCTGCCTGCACTCTCAGCTGCCCTCCCACAGAGACCACTGCCAATAACCTCTGTGTCACTGCTGAGGTGAATAAAAGTTGTACCATCAAGTCGAATTCTTGTACATTAAGTTTCTGCTCAATGTGATCATGGTGAAGACCCAAGACAAGCAATGGGATAAGAAGAAACAGTGTTTTACAGTCTGGCCAAAACTGACACCTTTCCATTTGGCAACATCATTGTTTTAGCCAAATCACTGCAAGTTATGGCAGAAGCCTTCACACTGAAAATACATGGCTGTATGTTTAGTGATGCAAATTATATTTAATTTTCGCAGTGTCTTGCTCATTAGCAAGTATCTTAAAAATACCCTGAACTCTCCTAGGCATTAGAAAGTACTAGAGTAGTGAAGTGTCTTGCCCAAGACACCAGGGCAATGACAGAATAAGGAGTGGATGCTGGAGCACACATACATCCATCTTCAAACCACCCTTTATGTTACATTGCTTCCCAATTTAGTGTCCCAACTGGTCTAGTTGTGCATAGTCGTCTAAAACATTCTTGAGTTTTCTCTCACATAATTTCGTAGAAATTTCCTTTTGTAGCCTGATGAAGGAAAATTTTCTAACTTTTGTTATGGGTCTTATTTTTTTCCCCAAAAAAATTCAATGCACAGACCTGAAATTTTGGATCACTTCTTGGAATTGGCCTCTGGGCCCCAGCTGCCTCCTTCACCCACCCTGAATATTCATGGTACAGCCCTGTGGTGGCCCAGTGTGCCGGATACACAAGTGCAACTGCACCAGGAGAGCTCTCTCCAGGGGCCACAGGCCAGATGACAAAGAGCCAGGGAAGGAGGTTCATGGCTGAATATCTTTGCCCAAGGGAAAGCAGACCAAAGAATACAAAATGTCAGCAGAGGGCATGTTGCCCTTGATTGAGCCCCCGCTGGCTGGAAACCCAGAATTAACAACAACAACAACAAGAAAATTAGTAAGGCTTGCCAGCTGGGGAGAGACATCTGGCTAGTGATCAGAGGGGCATGTGAGTCAATTAATCCATCTCCGAGCTGGATTAGCACATTGAAACATGCTTCCCTTCACTGCTGCAGAGGGACCTGTTGAATGAGCTATAAAGATGAATGGAACTAAAGAAATTTCATTTAGATGAAGAAAAATGGCTCTGAAGTAGTGAGTGGGTGGTTTTTACATGCCTTATGTGCTGCAAGAATTAAGCACAACTCAGAGAATTTAGGGCATGAAACAGCCATTTGGATACAAAAGCTCTTGCATTTAAGATCTCATGGATTTAAAATTTGTATCTAGATATCTGCCAATTTATTTCTCATGTTTATAGCATATCCGGGAAAAAAAATACTACAGTTTAGGAAAAATAACTCTTTGAGTCCATTCTTTCACAATTGTGGTAAATCAAGTTAGTGTCTCCACAGGAGCTATTCCTGGGCTCTTTTGCTATTATATAGAATGGCAGGACTGTTGCTCAAGGGTATCATGCTGCATTTATATCTGGAGATATTTAGACTCAGTCTCCACCTTCTCTGTCATTGCAGATCAATGGGATATGGTCTTCTTAAATACGTTTCAGATCGTCAGAGATAGGACCTGAAGGGATGACTTTGGTCCCTGAGTTCAGTCTTTGCTGTCATGAACCATCAGGTCATATAATCCCTTCTTTGAAATTCTTCAGCTCCCTCTTAAATTTTGCTTTTTTGACTGTTATTCCTGCAGTCAGAAAGCTTTTCCAAAACTTCATTCCTCTGCTGTTGAGAAACTTCTTTATAATTTCCATTGTCTGTTTATTCAGGACCAGGTTACAGTCATTTGTTCTAATTCCAGAAATGTCTTTTACTCTCCTCCCTTTTGAGTACTCAGACCCCTGAGGTATCTATGGATAGCTGTCAAAAACTTCAGCTTTCCTTTCACTAAGCTAACATGTGAAGCCACATTGTTCTCCCCTAAAACAGGCTCATCAGTCCCCTGTGTTTTGTAGTAGTCCTTTTCTATACCTATACCTACTTCAATTATTATTTTCACAATAATACATGGATTATATGCAGGTTTCAAATGATATCATATACAACGACACCAACACCACCTTGCACCTGCAGAAAATATCCTTTCTGTCTGTACTCTGGAAGTCGCATTCACTGACTGGGGAGCTTTCAACTTTAGGAAAGTATGAGGAGTTTCAGTTAGCACCTGGAAGCTTATACTTGAGACCTCGTAGGAAGAGGCACACGAGTTTTCTCAACTGAGGGATGGTGCCCGGGGACAATCTTGTTGCAGCTATTAGCAAAGCAAATTGAGTGCTAGGATGCATCAGGCGAGACTTCTCTAGCAGAAGTGGTGAGGGCTGTCTTTTTGTATTTCTAATGAGCTAAACAGTGCCAGTGAAGAGACAATGACAATATAATCCTGATTACCCATACTGAGAAATTGCTTGAATGGTCCCTGGAGTTCTTCTGGGATGTGACATTGTTCTGAATAATTCATAGACGTATGTGGGGACCTAGCACATAGTGGGGACCATTCACCAGATCATTTACAATGTGGGCGCCCTTTCCAGAGGCTGGCAGAGGCCAGCTGGATGAGTGCCCACCACTGCGGGCCTGATGATCTCATTGCCTCAGAGGGGTCCCACAGAGGTTTAATTTATGAGACTAGACATAGCTATACACACCAGGGTGCAGCTCCTGGTGTGAAGGACTGTGCACAGTTCTGATCATCTGTACTGATGGCAGAGGAGCTCAAAGATTGCAGCTACAGCTCTTAAACAGTGATAGGCACCAGAATATGATCATCTAATTTAACGGCTGAAACAGTCTCCAGCCATGGAGTTTTGACCAATACGACTCTTCCAAGACAGCTCCTGGGAAGAGGCTGGAGACTGTCTTAGCCCCAGAAGTATTCACATCAGATCTGTGGGATGGAACCTTCCAGTTTTGGATCTCCAGAGATTTTCTCTGTAATGACACACCATAGCTATGTCAGATGGTATCCAGATCAGAGTGGTCCATGACCCATCCTATTTGCTAAGATAATTTCAGCCAAACTGGCTCAGATACATTAAAGAACTACCTTGGTGATTAAAATAATCCAGAATTAACTCTATGAGAGCAGGAAAAACCGATTTTGAATGCTTTTGAAAAATCTCCTTTATACTCAAAGAGAGCTTTATGTACAGAAACTGTCCACAGCCCCTGGGAATTCGGTTCTCAATTCCTTTAACTGGAGCATGTGAAATAATATCAGCTGTCACATGTCATGTCTGAGAGACAGTGAGCTTTGACACAATATGTGATAAATATACCTTCAAACAAATGCAGCACTTCTCTGGGAGGTAATGACAATTGCTGAGCATGATTTCCTTCCGAATAAATATGAAAACTCTACAGACATCAGTCAGAAGAAATTAACTCTCCTTGAAGACATTTCATAAGAATCGCCTTCTTTCCTCTCTCTCTGATACCTCTCTCCTCTCTCATGGAAAATGCCAAAGTGGGTAAGTTCAAGACTTACCTCTCTGAAAAACGAGGCGGCCTAGAGCAGTGAAAGCCCAAACCCACAAGCTTCTGTACATAACTAGGGATGTATGAAGTTGACAGACATCTTGTCCCTACTGCTACTGTGGCACTCAGTGTCCACTACCAGCTATTGACTGCTGTCCAACACAGACAGCCCCAGAGACAGAGAGGGAAGGATTCCCTCTTGGCATGTGTATGAAGTCTATTGCAGTGAGCAGGTCACCTCTTTAGGACCCCTGCTTGTACTTACACGTTGATTAAAATACAGTATTTGTCAGAAATTCAGTTATGTCCTCAGAGGAACCAGGAAGGAGGGGAGAAGTACTTCTCCCTCTTTCTCTTTAAGCACAATGAAAAGACTCAAACCTGGTCCCCAGTTCAGAACCTGTTCAGATCAGAGATCCCCTCTTTGTTAGGGGACACCCAACAATTCATTCAAAGGAAATCTAATTTTAAAAGTGATCATAAATAGATATGTGTGCTTGAAAATAAGAATTTCAACATGAAATGCAGTTAGATATAAATAGAAGACAATCTAAATTTATGGACTTTATAAATACAGCCAAACTTACTCTCAAAGCCCATGAAAGTGGTGAAAGGACTTCAACATGTTTCATATCACCAGTGGGGAGTATGGGACTCACAGGGATGGAGAAATGTTCCTACAGTCACACTTGACAGAGAACTATGAATTCTATTGAGATTTCATGATCAGCACATGATAAGTTAATCATGATGAGAGAAAAGACTCAATTAGGACAGGTCTAGGAGCATGAAATAGATGTAAATATCTCATTATAGCCATTAAGTAATATTCCTTCAATATGGCACAGCAAGAGACACAGGGAAAAGACCAAGGAAAAACAAGCCTGGCCAAGCTGGTTGTCACCTCTGCCAAGCGCAATCGTATAACTGTTTGCTGCCAGCAAACACAAACCACCAGCTGTGGCTATCTCAGAAGTGAGAAGTCCCTGATTCAAGAAGGAAAAACAAATGGGTGTTTTAAATTTACCTGCAAACTGCCCTGATTTTACTTGTCTTTAAAAGAACTTGTGTATTCTTAAAAAAAAAGGTGCTTTTTAAGAGAGATTTTTAGCCTGTTTTATAGGATGTTCAGCAGAAACTCTGGGAATAGTAATAAAGGAGTGTTTCAAGCAGATTGCCTGCCTCATTCAACTGTGTCAAAGAGCTGATCCAAAGAAACCCAGGAACTTTAAAAGGTGCTGGAGCTGGCCCATCGGTTTCTAGTACTAATAGGAAGCGAGCTGTTAGTGTTTTTGCATGACATCCTGTAAGGAAAATCACTGGCATTTGGCTTACTCGGGAGATTTCACCATCTGTTATTGTAGAGACCCAATAATGATACAAAACACAAATAAGCAGAAAACTCTAACACTCTGTCAAATTTAGTGAGGTATTAAAATATTCCTGTACAGGTAGAGAATTTTGCTGGAGGAGAATCAACAGAGCAACGGGCTCAATTACATCTGAGTTTCCTGTGTAAGACCTGTCAAGCAACTCCTATCATCACGTCTGAAAGTGAGTGTGAGTAATGGGTTTTTGTTTAAATTCATGTGGTGTTTGCTACCTACACCCAGACAGATAATGGACAGATAGCAGAACAATGATCATCAAGAGGCTATCACTTAATTCTTGTTTTATTCTGCAGCTTGCCTGCCTTCATCTGTCTTCCCTTCTGAAGAAGTGAGCACATTCCTTCCGTCTCAGATGGAAGTGCAATGGCCTATTATGCATTCATCACAAGTTTTCCATTTTCCCTCCGAAATCATGACAGTGGTACAAATATAAAAGCCCACAGAATTTGTTTCCAAAAGCATTCAGCTCCACGCGTGTATGTTTAGCTTTCTGCAATTGAATTTCTTATCCCCCAAAACACACAGTCAACTTCCTTCTAAGTTGCAAATATAACATTTAAGGAGTTTATTTGTCTTACCAAAAACAATAGGTATTAAGTATGGTGGTAAGGGCAGAGCATCCTACAAAATATTGAAATAATCTGCTGGCTCGCTGCAGTTCTATTGATTTAAGAAACACAAAGGGAATATGCTGAACAAGATCAGATGGGAAATTAAGTAGCGTCACGAGAATGTGGTAGTAAAGCATCCTACATACTCTCATCACTGTCAGCTTCCTGCAGAACAAAAATATGTGTTCAGCCCTGAAAACTATGTCCTTCCAATACAACTATCGGTACGCATTCGTTGCCCTAGCTATCTGAATTCCTTTGGGTTTAAGGAAGCTGTCAAAGCCTTAAAAGTGTGAATGCTGTTGTGCAAGTAAAATTAATGACTCCTTTTCTGCTTCCCATATTTTAAAGCTTTAAATGAATTTTATTGCTGAGGAAAAGATGAGGAGGAGCAGAGGGGCTGTCAGGATGGAATTGTAAATCTTTTGGCATTTAAAATCTTAGAGCTGATTGACCTCATGACAATGCTTCAGACCAGTATTTATCTTGGTGTTGTAAAGCAAGCAAGCTACCTTTACCCAGGCGTGATTCCCACTTTGCAGTCTGCTGTAACTAACTGGGGTAAAAGGCTCAAGTGAAATGCTCCAGTCAAGCAAGTAAACATTGAAAAACAAACAAAAACATTTGCATTTGAGGAAGCATTAAATGTATTTATCATCTGCCCTTTGAGTCTGTGTAAGTGCTGGAGTAAGGAGACAGTAATACGAATAGTTGTAACTCAGTTATTAAATAAAATGGAAATGCATGAATAATTAATACAAATAACTGGTGCTTGCCCGACTGGTATATGCTGAGGTTTTAGCTGTGCTTGTCAAGGCATGACAGACTAAAGGTTGCTTGGGGAGAGATGCCCAGATCCCCCAGCACACTGTGGGCTGCCACACGAGCTCTGGGCTGGCTATTTTCAGTGCAGAGAGGAGTTCCCAGCAGCAGCCTGCTCGAGGCTGTAGGATGAAGCCTGGCTTCAGAAAGCAGAGTCAGCCTGCCAAGCACTCTGCCTACGGTGTCTGTCTACACCAGCAGCTCTGGCCCAGGGGAATTCAGACTCAATAGGTGTTATTGACACCCTCGTATTTCAGCTGGCTTCCCTGCTCTTACCCACAGCCATTAGAAAGGCCCTCCTGAAAGCACTTTGGAGCAGCAGCCAAATCCAGAGTCTCTGAAAATCCCATGAGATTTTCTTCAGGTACGTTCATGTGCCCAGAAAGGAGAGGGAGCCCCGGAAAAATGTCTAGCTTACAATTTTTTCTCTAGGTGCTAGCAGCAGAGATGACCCCACATGCCCTATTGAATTGTGCTTCCACCAGTCCTTTCAGAGGGACCAGGTGATGGAACTCTCCAGAGAGTATCTCCTGTGTTACCAGCGTGCCCCTAGCTCCTGCTTTACCTATCAGCATACTCTCTCTCAACCCAAAAGATACCTTTCCTTGCAAGATATGTCACAACATTGAAGCTAGGTCTGAGGCATGGTGCCAGCTGAATGAGTCTGTCTAAAGCCTGGAGATCATGGGATTCATCCAATGGAGCCAAATTTCTGCTGTCACCAGAGGCACACCTAATTTACCTCCATGCAAAGAAGAACAGAGTGTACTCACTGACCCAACTGCCGTTCACTGAGGGAGCATATACTGCATTCCAAGCATTAATCCTTAGGACACAACTGCAAGGTCACAAAGTAATATTATTATCTTCTATTTTCTATAGATACAATGAGGTGAGCCAAAGACAGAGATGAGACTGGAACCAGATTTCGGTGCACTGGTTTACCAGCTAGACTGAAGCCTTTCCAGCAATTGGAAGGGGATTTTGTGTATTATATTTTGAACCCAAAACCACCTGAAAAGAAAAAAAAATCTCATGTGCTTTAATGAGTAGAGTGTAGAAAATATGTGATGTACAAGAGTTTTTCTGAGATTTGGGGAAGTCAGTATTTAAATTAGATTATTGTCATACAGTTAAAAAGTGCTGAAGGACACCTTGATAGAAAATGCCAGGATTTGCCCCTTCTCGTCAACAACACAATGAGTATTCAGGGCATTTTAAATAGTTCTGACCTATTATGATAGAGCTCTTTTCTCCTGGTTCTGCTGCTGGCTATGCATTTCCCCATTGAAATTAATTATCTTTATGGACAAATAGCTTTGTAAAGGACTAGCACTGTGGCCATAGCTGTCTAGTTTATGTGAGGCAGTATTGATAAAGAGAAATGGGTATTCAATGAATGTTTTTGAGGGGAAACAAATTAGCTTTGGATGATGAAGACCTGAAAAAGTGTTTTGGTAACCTAAATGGTATTTATTTTTTGTAGCTATATCAGTCTTATAACAGGAACCATTTCTTCTTGTGTAGTGAAGGTAATACCCTATTGCCTGCAGCTTCTTTTTCTCTTCATTGTTTTTAGACAGTCATGATCTCTGAGAGTTTTATGCTGACACTGGGAAAGAAGTGATCTTTGCTTCTTCTGCCATTGATTCAGGCCATACTTCGCTTACTCCACAGCTTCTCATTGCTAAAATACAGGGATGGCATTATACCATGTAATAAAGGGATTTGTAATTGTGGAGAAATAAAAAATCTCGTTTATCAGTTCAGCTGCTGAAAAGGAGAGAGCTGTTCATAACTCCACGATAAAAATATTTCTGATTTTAAGGGTTAGGTGTTCAAAACAGAGAAGTAACCTAGAGAAAATTAGTTGTGCTGTAGGTTTACTTCCCTGTTGCCTTGCTGATCCATCTGGGACGCTCTCGGTCCCCGAGTGAATATCATGCCATTACTTTAGACTCACAGTATGCACTGAAGCACAGCTAATGCTCTCCTGTAATTGTTTCCTGACTGCTGAAAACAGCAACAAAGCCCACATGCATGCATGCACATATATGCTCACTGCTATGCTTAGGCTGATGGAAATTTTATAAATTGCTAACCCTGCTTGGAACTGTATCGCTTCCAACCAAACATCAGCACATTGATTTGGGCAGCAGATCTAGGAGTCAAAAATCGGTTCTGTGGAACAGCAGGCCTAACAGCTGAAACCATCAAAGCTCTGCGCTTCCATGCTGGCCAGATGATGAGTTTTTAATTTCTTCCCTGTGAGTTCTGAGACGCAATAGATAAAATGGGAAAAAATTCATAAGTCAGTTCTGTTGGCCTTTAAATGTAAATAGAGAAAATCTAGCAACTTCTATAGCAACTTCTATCAGAAAAAGAAACTAATCAATTGATATATTTCTGTGGACCTACAATAGTCATGTATCTCTTACATGCAGGTATCTATGAAAACTCTCTGACTTTCTTAGTACACCTACTCAAATTCCATATACTTTGTACTTGATGCATCAAATCAGAGAGGAAAGGAGGGAGGAATTTAATTTTACACTTGAAAAATTATGGGTCTTTCATTTCTATGCCTCCCCACATTACACTCATATTTAATTTAAGATCTTAAGTGGTTCTAAATAAGCTTCTAAGATTCAGTTTAAGCACAAAATATTCATTCAGGATGAATGAATAATTCTGAATAGCTGGAACAAGAGAACAAAAAGGGTTTTAACATTAACAATGGGACAGATCCATCAACAAGATAACTATGATTGACACAAATGGAGCCTCTTTCACCGGTACTTGATTTGGCCATTGCATTAGACAATGTTTTATTCTTTATGATTACAGTCCTAGCTCAAAACAGTCTGTTCATACAAGAGAACTTGTAGTTCAAGTCTATAATACCCCTGACTCACTGAACCAGTGGACCAGACAAAAATCTCATGTTGGTAACTGACAAAAATTCTTGAATTTAGCTCAGAAAATGTTTAAGTGTTCTCTTACTGTGGTGCCTCTTGTTAAACTTGTCAAATATTTCCCATCCTGTGGTTGATGCAAGCCCTAGGTGAGTGGAATTGTAGGGTGTTTTCTGCCTGAAGGTCACTGTACAAAGAACTTGGGAGAAAGAAGCTGCTGGCATGAAGAGGGGGAACGCTTGGAAGAGGAACACAAGGAGGTTGTAAGTGGGAACAAGGAGTGGGATACACCTGAGAGCTGCTGAGGGGCTGAGCTGAGCAGGAATCAATGAAAGGAACAGTTCAGAGACTGAAGAAATGGAACTTTCAGCATTTAAAACGCTATTGTAACAAACAAATTTCCTGCATGCCAACACCCTGACTGCAGAGTGCCAAGTTAACTCACCAAGTTCATGCTGGACTAACTGGGGCATGCTGTGAAGATAATAAGAGTATTTATCTGTCATGAATGCAAGCTTATGGATTGATAGATCATTTGATCTGTATGACTGTATTATGGATTTGCCATTAGCTTTTATCTTTAGCATGCTGACAGAATCAAAAAACATATTTATTACACTTGGTGGGTTTTAATCGACTTCGCATTTTTCTGTGAGTAGAGTTGGAACACAGATAATCTGCAAAATACACTGACAATCTTCCAGTTTATTCTGGTTTATTCATATTTTTTCCAAAAAAACAGCCGAAGAGCATATCACAGATGTATTCTCCTGTAAAAGCTTTACATAAGATTTGAAGTAGAATAAACTAGCTTTAGCCATAGAAGAGAGAAAGATGCAGTGCAAAAAAAAAGCTTATCCTCTGGGCTTGATGAAGAAAGCAGCTCAAAGCCAGCAAATCAATGATCCCAGAATGAAACTGAAACACTGCCCACAGAGAGAATGGATTTGCAAAATGTGAGTTCTCCCTATTTCACGTGGTATTGCTCCTGCTCATAGAGGAGGGCTTTTAGTGCTAAGGCACAAGGTCTGATTCTACCAAGGCCTGATAACATCCAAATAATGTGACAGAGGGACCAGTCCTCTGCTATACTGAAAATCTGAGAGAATGAAGGGGAGTCCCTCTTATTAAGATATCTTTGTTATTGATGTCTCATGTGACCTGAGTGATTATATAGGGATTTCATCAATACAGTCAATAGAGTGTAGGGTGTGAATCAGCCTAAAATAGAAACGACCTGGGGGTTCTGGTGCACAAGCTGTCCATGAGCTAACAATGTGCCAAGGAGTCAAGAAGGCCAATGATATCCTGGGATGCATTAGGAAAAGCATTGCCAGCAGGTCAGGGGAGGTGATCCTGCCCCTCTACTCACCTCTAGTGAGGCCACATCTGGATACCGTGTCCAGTTCTGGGCTCCTCAGTACAAGTGAGACATGGAGAGGGTCCAGCAGAGGCTACAAGGATGATTAAGGGACTGAAGCATTCTCTTACAAGGACAGGCTGCGGGAGTTGAGCCTGTTCAGCCTTGCAGTAGGACAAGAGGCAACGGGCAGGAACTGATGCACAGGAAGTTCCACCTGAATGTAAAGAAGAACTTCTGTCCTGTACAGTGGATATGCACTGGAATACGATGCCCAGAGAGGGTGTGGAGTCTCCCTCAGTGGAGATCGTCAGGAACCATCTGGATCCAGCGCAATCCTGTGCAATGCGCTCTGGGATGACCCTGCTTAAGCAGAGAGCTTGGACCAGACGACCCTACTGTGGTCCCTTCCAGCCTGACTGATTCTGTGATTCTGTGAAATGAATTGCATGCCAACAACTCTTGGCCATGTTGGCCTCACTGACTAAATGAGAGTCTGAAGAGTCCACTCTGCCCAGAAAATTCCTTTGTCCAGTTCTACAGACCCTGTTCACTGTCCATGGAGAGAAAGAGATAAAGTAGTGTGCAATTTATTTCATCCTATTCCAATATCTAAAATATATTTGACGAATCATGTTCTATAATTGACAAATTTCAGGAATAAAGCTGTGCTATTGGCTTACATAACAATAGGGGAGGTTTAAAAGTTAAAGTTTGGGACACTGCAAGGATACTTGAGTTCTTGTAGCATGCCCTGGTCTTTTGAAGGCTGTTTTCCTAAGGAAATAGGGCTTATGCAATTACATTAACTGTCAATTCCAATAAAGTTTGAATGTTAGCCAGTGTCAACAAGATCGTACAAAACACAGACTTTGAGGACATTAATTTGTTACAGGTTTTCTTTTTGAGGAAAGGAAGGTTGCTGAATAAAGGAATGAAGAATGCAATTAAAATCCCTTGATAAAGAAAGGCTGAAGAGTGAGCTCAGCCTGCAGGAAAGCACAGGCAGAGGCTTTCCATAGATAGGCTGTAGCACTATTGTAACCTATCTTACATCAGCTGGAAACTGCCAGATAATGTCTCTGTCTTGGAAAAAATAAAATGCCCTGGTCTTATTCTATGTCAGAACCAAAACACTCAAACTGGAACACGAGTGTCACCTGGGGATAGCCTATGTTTGACTGACATCAGTGAAAGCTTGGCTCTGAATTGAGTAAACTTTGATTTCACACCTTGCAGACTCGTTTTAGACAGGAAAGTTACAGGTAGGGCACAGTCGAAGCAGTCAGTAGCTTATCCAAACCAGTGAGAATTCTTCTGGTCAGGAATATTGGCCATCTTTGACACCTTTTTATTGCAAATGAAGATGTCACTTCTGCAACCTACTAGGATGTACCAAAAACATGCAGCCTGTGATAAGAGTGGGCTGTTACTCAAGTGTTGTCTTCATTTAATATTGGCGAGATGCCATAGGATTTCCCATTTTAAATATTGTCACCTGCCTTCACAGGCCTCCCCTGTTTTCCATGTATATTTTTCATTCCTGTGCAGAATAGGAAAAGGCAGAAGATGTTGGCCATGCTGATTTTGCATTCCTGAGAAAAAGGCAGCTGGGCTTGAGCCATGAAAGGAGGGTATTTCACTGCTTGCTGCCAAACTGAGTGTGATAGTCCTAAAAAGCACATAAGGTCATTCAATTTAAAACTTAGGGAACTGCATTTCTTTCCCCCTGCAAGCTGTCATGTAGCTTAAAGGTCTAGGATTTTTCTAAGCTATCTTCCCTAGAAAATGAATTTCAAAATTTCCCCTCAAATTCCTTCACATTTCCATGCTTGTTATCCTTCTTTAATTCCCCTCTTCCCAGGCACTTTCAGTGAGACCCCCAGAACTTGTTCCCAGGCTCAGCAACACCCTGAGCTGCTGCTCAGCTACTGCTGGAGCAGAGCCACATCCAGGGCTGCTCTTTGCTTCCTGATTTTTCTCCTTGCTCAAAGATACCTCTGCAGTTCATCACGTGTGATGTAGGGCCCTTTGCCTCCCAGAACCATGGCACTGGCACATAGAATAACACCACAGCCCCAGGCAAAACAGACAATCTCCAGAGAAGGTTCTTCTCCATCATCTTCCTCTCCATGAAACTGTGGAACTGGAAGAATATGCCCTTGAGGGGAGTGCAGCCTGATTCACAATCTGGCATGTACAATTCCTAACCTACTTTTTTTTCTCATGCACCTGGTCTTGTGGTTTCTCAGCTCTCATTTTTCAATCTCTACTTGACAGAAGAATTTGAGGCAATTATCACAGAATGGCTTTCATTGCATGCCCGCTGCCATGTGGGTGGCTCTGCCTTCCTGTGGTCAGTAGAAATGCTGGCAAACGAAGTTTCTCCCCAGTCGAAGCCAGAAAGTGCAAGCAAAGCAATGAAATCCTCACCTCTGGTTCAGTTTCGTTAACAAATACAACTAGTGACTCTTGGCCAGTTCTTGAATTCTTTAATGGGATTATTTTTCATTCATGCTGGCCTCGATGAAATTTGGGATACAAGTATTAATCTTAGATTGCAATGAGAATTGTAATAACAAGAAAGCTTGTTATTACAAGGCACACAGGCCACACAGAAAGAATATCCAGTCCTGATCCTCCCAAAATAAATCAGATCTAACTCCTCTTGGAGTGAGGCAGGAGTACATCCTTACTGTGGAGTGTACCTTCAAAGAAATAATAAGTCTTTATACAAACATCCATGCAAAGCAATTTTAACATTTCCTTGACCAAAACTCTTTGTCTACCTCTAGACAGGGATGAAAGGAGAACAGTTAAGACCTCGGTTCATCCTGCTTAGCTTTAGGTTCCAAAGAAGGAACCTCATTTTAGATGTCTATAATTAGATATGAACATTTCTCTGAATAGTTTTTGCCAGTTTCGAGTTTTGTCCAAAGCAAAGAGTCATCGCCATAGAACACCCATAGAATCATTTGGGTTGGAAGGAACTGTAAAGACCATTTAATTTCAATCTCCCTAGCAAGGCCCAGCCAACCTGGCCTTGAACACTTCTAGCAATGGGGAGTCCACAGCTTCTGTGGGCAACCTGTTCCAGTGCCTCTTCAGCCTCACAGGGAAGCATTTATTCTCTCTATCTAATGTAAATCTGCTCCCTCTCATGCCCTTCTAAAAAGTCCCTGTCCTTGTAGACCTTTCATCTTGGCTTATGTAAGATGTGGCCTTATAGAACATAGGGCAAAGTTTGCACAGGTTTTAGACAAACATGAATTCACTAGGAATTGTTGAGTTTATTCATGTTTGTCTTTCCTCTGTCGTTATGTGGGAGATTTGGCACCACAGAGCAAGTCCTTGCAAGGAGAAGTGTCACAGACATGCACTATGCTTTATCCTACAACTCAGCTGGGCCTTCATCTGCCGCCAGATACGCCAATGCAGAACACTAGCACTGTTCCAGATACTCTAAATAGGGCCTGTGTCTTTCCTTCCCTTCATTAGCAAGGAATTCCCCTCTCACACTAGCAGGCCATGAATTATTCTGGCAGAGGTATTGAGGACCAGGCTGGGCAGACTGCAAATTCAGTTCTGTGGCCGATCAGGTGGCTCAAAGGCCATTTACTGTCAGCACAGAAAAGAGTAAAGACAAAGCCAGTGCTAGAGAAAGCTGTTTCCTGCACTGTGCTGGGCAGAAGGTGACAGGCTACAAGTGGCAAGGTCCCCACGGTGTCCTGAAGCAATCGGTGAATGGAGCCACATTGGGCCATCAAACTGTGCGTGGCTTTACCCAGCGTCACATCTCTTTTTTCATAATTTGTGCTAAATGCCTCTCTAAATTTTGAGTTAAGCTGTTGTTGCCATAGCAATGGCCATTGAGAGTGAGAGAATGCAATGAACGTATCAGGGGTGTGAGGTTCTGGCTCTTCACATAAAAATCTATGTCTGCATGTACATACGCGGCTGTGGAGCTGCAGGAAAGGTGCCAAGCAAGCAGTTTGCATCAGATCTGAGGGAGGGACAGGTGGTATGGAAAGAGGAGAAGCTTGGTGCTGGTTGGAGTTGTTTGTTCTAGGATGCACCTGCAGAGAGCAGAGTACAAAAGTGAAATGAGCCTGAGTGGTAACTGACATTTCATTCCTTAGCAGTAGAAGTCACTCCCTTGGTCGCGACAAGGCATGTTTGTTACTGCCTTCATGAGATAAATCTTTGCAGAAACAGGAAAAATTTGCTTTCTCTGGTTTATTTTCCTTAAAAATAACCCTTGCTGCTAGCTCTTTAACAGGAAATTCTTTTCAGCAATCTACTCCCACTGTTTATACAAGTTTATTTGCCAGGGCATAGGCTGAAAAAAAGTCAATAAATAATGCAGGCATTATATTACCTAATTTTAGATCCACTTCTAAGATTTTTCAACACTCCTAGCACTAGCATTTTTAGTGGTCACAGCAGGAGAGATTCAGAACTTGTGAGGTTTATTCCTCGCTTTATGCCACCTCTCTGGGGTGAGGAAATTTCTTAAATAGTTATAGCTAGGGCAAGATCCTGCCCACATCCCTGAGCTTATTTCCCTGAGGACTTTGTCAGAGGCCCGTCTTTCTATGACTAAATTTGGGTTCTAAGTGAAGTTAAGCATCACCTTGATCAGCAAGTGCAGGAAGTGTCTGAAGTGTTTTGGGAATTCTCAGCCTGGGAGTGAGATTTAGATACCTGAAGCACTAACTGATGAAGAAGAGTGGTCCATTTGTGTCACTGGCTGGGCCTCAAATTGTTTTGAAGTCCCACATTTGACTGATTGTGAATAGCCTTTTTAAAGTCCGTAAATTCATAGCAGGGCACCAAGTTTAACAATGTAGCCATAAACTTTTGTGACATATCTTGTCCCTCCATGAAATCAGATGGGGTTATGAATCAGAATTAACATTCCAGGTTCCTGTAAGAATACATTATTCAAGATTTCAAAATAATCTGGGGCCCAAAAGAGAGCCATAAATGCTAGTATTTTGGAAGTATAGCTCTGTATTTGCCTGTTTCTCAGTAAATAGCAGCCACCAGCTCCTGCTCCCTATGGGTGACATTACCTGCATCTAACGACATCCCTAGTGCATGGCAGGTCTGAGAGACTGAGGATATTTTTTCCACCTCCAGTGGTACTTCCTGGTGGGGGTAAGGCAGTCTTGTGTCTTTCTTTGCTGACTGGAAAAGAAAAAGGCAAAGAGGCTCTACCAGTCAGCAAACCCCATAGGCTTCAGTAGTTTACTGATTTACAACAGCTGCAAATCGAGTTCTGTAAAATTTTTAGTACAATCCAGTTCCTATAAATAGCTGAGGGCAGCTTTTGTTTCCAACAAACTTCTGAGACTTTTGTGATTAAAACTATAGAGGCAGTAAGCACAATTCACAATCAATTACGTTTTATTAATGTTTTTTTAATACACGCCACAGCCCAGTAATCATGAAGCTGTTCAACAATGTTGTTCTAAAATCCACTAATAGCAGGATGTAATTTGTGGCCGTCTCTGCTCACTTACAAAACACTTGCTCCGTTAATTGTGATTTCACACTCCACTGAATGCTGTAGCCTGGAGGTAACATTCATGTGATGGAAGAGTTACCAGTCTGGGCTCTGGGGAGGAGGGTGTAGGGGAGTGGAGGAGGGAAGGATCATTTCAACAGAGGCAAATGTTGTTAAATTTTTCATCCTTTTCTGTTCTAAAAAAAAAAAAAAAAAGGAAGAAAAAAAACAACTTAACATCAAAAAGCTACAATCCACTGCTAAACAGTTCTTTCTTTAGAAACCTGAACATTCTTTCCATGTTTTGATCCCTTTCTATTGCTTTGTGTTGTTACCAAGAATGTGACAAAACAAGTGACCAGTAGGTGAAACCCTGTCTGCGTAATCAGGAACCTACCTTGACCTTATACTGCAGATGCTAGGGAAACCAGTCCACAAAAAGCAAGTGCCTATATTTTCATTAGAAATATTTTCATGCCCTTGTGGGTCCCAGAGACACCTGGTGTATTTCTTAGACCAGATTAAGGACATTCTCCTGGAGGAGGTCAAAAGTGCCTAAAATGTTGCCATATATTAGCGAGCAAGTTAGGCAGATCGAATCTCATCGCTGAACCCACGGTCAGTGGTGATGAGACAGGGGTTCAGCCCTGCACAGCCACGGGCAAGGCAGCAGCTTCTGCTCTGACGTGCTTGCGGTGAACATGTCAGAGGAAGAAATATTGCCCTGATCAGCAAATGCAAAGAACCATCTTGGAAAATTTCGAGATGAGTGTTTAGTACTGCTGTGGCAAACTGGGAGATTCAGCTCAGACCAGACAGGGATGGGAGAACCAACCTGGGAAGGTTTTTATTTGACTTATCACTAAATTGGGTTGGGAAGAAGGAGCTACAGAGGGGACTTTGCCCGCTGCTGGCCATCACCTTTGCTATTCCACTTTCTCCCATCCTGTCACTGATGTGTGAAGCCAGGTTTGAATGCTGCTACTTGGGGGTCCGAGCCGGGACTGCATCCCATCAGAGCAGGCTGGGTGGCAGCAGAAGTCACCCCACGTGCAGCTAGAGAAGTGAAAGGGTGCACGCCCTGCTGCTCTGTGGGCCTGGTGTGACTCTGAAGCTGGCTGTGCTGCCAGCCAGACTGAGCCTCAGCAGAAACAGCAGTGACAAAGGACTCTCTGCCCTCCACGTATGCAGAGGCTCAGCCATATTTTCTGTATTGCCAAAATGTGAGGAAAACATCTTAGCAGACTGGCAAGAGTGAAATCTGGCAGCTCGCTCTGCTGTGAGCCAAGAACGCCCAGGCAAAGCACCTCAGCTGGAACACAGGTTCACGGGGAGATCCAGCCTCAAGGAAAACCCTGCAGGCAGTTGCAGAGAGCTGAGAAGTGATTAGGAGCACAAAGCACAAATGATCTCTGTGTGGGAAGAAAAAAATAGATGCTTAAGAATCAATTAAGAGGGAAAGGTTAAATACGTGTCTAAAGACTAAATGCACAGATACTCCTTGGGGGGCTATACTTTGGATGGTGTTAGCTTCACTTAGTTAAGGCTCACTTGCATTAAGCACAAATGTTAAAGCTTCTCTCAGCTAAATATTTCATCCCAGGACATGACACTGAAAACATCATGGTTTACTTTGGGCAAGACTACTCCACACTTATGCCATCACCTCTCTCATCCAGCATTTCACATTGCTGACCTCAGCCTGGTGCTGGTGTTCCCACACCACCTAGCAGGAATAATTGCAGTGACATCCACAGGTCACAGAAGCCAGTTGCTCCTTTGTCCCCAAAGGCTTTATACTCCCATTTTTCCTTTTCCATGTCTTTCTGGGACCACACGGGAAGGCTGAGACTAAAGTCAGCTGACACACAATCAATAAGCACACGGCGCTTGCCTGTTCATTGCAGTCACTGCTGGTGGGCTTTCAGCTGTCACCAATGCCTGGAAGAAATAAGCAGATGGACAAAAAGCAGTAGGATTCAGCTGATTCCAAAGAAGACAGAAGGGAAGATGGTGGGACTTTCAAAGGTCTAACCCTGCATTACATCAAGATCATTACACCACAAATTGTCCAGATGGCACAAAGCCTCGGGCTCACGGCTGGACTTCGCAGTGCACTTGAATGTACTTATTGTCAGAGTAGGGAGAAACTCCAGCGAGTGAGGAGCCTGCATGGCCTGACCCAGAGCTCTACCTCTGGTGGTCTGCTCATTGTAACTCCCTCTCCTGACACCAGACTCACTTTGGAAGAACTCAACCAGAGCCAAATGCTCTCATGTATTTTAACAAGTAACAAAGACCCATATTTCCACATCATAATAATGTCTGGTGATCTTCAGGGGCTCCTTGTTCCTCACCAGGCTAAATTAATACATCTAGTTCTAATCTACAGAGTTATTTAATATCTGGAAAATTAAAGAGTAACATGTCAGAGACATCTGTTTTCTTGCATGATAAATTTTTTTTTCTTTTTTCTGAAACAGGATCTCATAGATCTCAGAGGAGAGGGCTGGGCATCTGCTGTATGTTGACATTGTAGAAAACATAAAGCATCAGATGTTGATGCTAACACAGTACAAACAGTAACACAGTGTTCCGAATTTTAGTTCTTCTTCTTCCAAAGTAACAGAATATAAGTTTTTATTTATAAGACCGATGATTTACTTCTACACTGACATATTATCTCTTGCTTTATATGTCTTTATACTGAAATTTCCCCTAAAATTTTAGGACTTTTCAAACTCTCTTACAATATACTAGGCATGGCATGAACTTGTATGGTTTGTAGTCTCATGCTGCTGATGATGGTAATTGCATTAATTAATGTTTTTCGTGTATGAGTTTTCAAGACAAAATGAAATTCACAAAATCACCTAATTGAAAAGCCATTTTTGTCATTTTTCACAAGGAAAGAAAAAAAAAATCTGAGATATAACAGCCAGCAACTGAAATTTAAAGTACTTTGATTAACTTTCAGTAAATTTACACATCAACACCTGATTAACATTTCATGAAGGAACTTCTCCATTTGCATAGAAGAAATTTACTTCTTTTCTCCACCTCACCACATTTTCTGCAACTTTTCCCTGGTTTGTTTGTTCCTTTGTTTTCTTTTATGTCCTGATTTAAGCCACCAGATTTCAGCCAGCCAGAATCAGAGTGTGAGGAATTTGTGTGCTTGGCACAGGTCTATTACTGTAAGGTTTGGGTTACTTCACAAACATTTCTCTTCCAGAGGTGACGAATCAATCTCTAATTATAATTGGCAAGGAGACTCAAGCTTGTCTATCACTTTCTTTCTGATTAAATAAGATATATTATATTTCAGTGCAGTTCTCATCAGGCATTAAGGTCAAGTTCTGCCAGGGCACATATAAATGTAATAAATGTGTTGGATAATCTATGCTACTGTGCAAGTTATCCATGATCTCTGAGAGAAAGAAATCTTTGCATTCAGCTTCTTGTGTCAGTCTTGAAAGACACACCAGAATTTTGAGCTGAAATTGGAATTGTTTTAGAAATTTGCTTCCCTAAGATAAAATTGGTAGGGCACAGCAAGGGCTTGGGGAAAGACACTTCTCCGATGGGTGACCTTGGAGAAAGATCTATTGATGAAACTATTAGCTTCAATATTTGTAAAATGCCACAAGAGCACAGGTGTGGTGGGAACCTCCTCTGTGACCTTACACCGAGCATGGTTCTCCTCCAAAGAAAGTTTACAAAGGACAGCAGGTGATACCGAGTTGACATATGGCTCCAGGCGCCACAATAGCACATTATAGCTCTGAATAATGCAGTATAAATCCTCCACTGCTACGGGGGAGCCACCCACAATAAAGCTAAACATAATCTTCTCCAGCACCCACGTCAGCTCTTGTTGCATCCTTTGTCAGGAAGCTGCATAAACAGATGAGCCCTGTGAAACACTGTGAAGGGGAACAAATGTGGGGAAATTTAGGATATAGCACACGGTAAGGAGGAGAGGAAACCTCTCCAGAGTTTTAGCCCAGTCATGTAGATTGTCCTATTCATTAGTTAATGGTGTTGAAAAATAGCTAGGCAGTCTGAAGTGCCTCAGATCTCAGTAAGGCTTCCCATTCCATCCTTGTAACTGGAGACTGGAAAATGCATGGCTGCTGGCTGCTGGATTGCCAGTACCAAGCATTGGTGCTGGTATGATGGAAGGCACGAACAAAATTGCCACTGATGTACGAGCAACACTGTTCAATTTAGAAGTCATCTGGCTCAATGAAAGATTCAGCTGCAATTCTCTTTGGAGTTTGACACTTACTAGAAAAATAGACTGAAAATGCTTAGTCTGATAAGAATTCACCTCTGAACCAACAGCACAGGTGGACCTGCTCCGTGAGCTGCAGACAGAAGGCCTGCAGAGGACCAGAGCTGACATGTGAATATAGCCCTGGAAGACAGATTTCATTTTGGAGATGATATCAATGGGATACTGAAAGCAAAAACCCCAGACATCCTCTTTCTCATTTTAGTTGCTTTTGCAGAAACAAGAATGTGCCTATCCTTAGTAAATAAGCAAACTTACGCCAAGAAATAGTAAATTTGTGCAATCAACTTTTCACACACAGAGAAATAACCCACCAAAACTGGTGATTCAGACCTAGAGGCAAGTGGATTTTCAATGAGAGCAGCACAGCTGCTATTGTACACAGGTGAGTTTCTTTGACTAAGGGAAGTGCTGACAGTGTCCCCCAAGGGCAGATGTAGCTTCCCTCTGTGGACTTTTTGTGGTGGAAGGAGAAGGGGCTCTGGAGTGCCAGATGAAGATGTTTCACAAGCTGAGTGCTTCTGGCTGATGTTCAGATAGAGCAAAGCTGGCAGAAATCCTCTGACACAGACATGGAAACTTTTCTCCTTCAGCCTGTTTATTTTTCTTGTTGATATTTACATCGCTTTTACACCCAGACTCTACTTCTATTTCCACCAGGGATCCAAAGACTATAGGGCAGGAATGTACATATTTGTAATACTAACGGAACACCTAAAACAACACAACCCTGCCTGTAGCTGATGTTATAACTTTAAATACAAACAAAAATTAAAAGAATTTCCACTTGATCAGCATATACTTCTTTTTGAAATATCCCAGAAACATGCTTTTAGTAGAAGCTGATATTCCAAAAGCCAATAGGAGTGGTCAGTATAGTGAAATCACTTCAGGAAGGATATGATCAGTGGTACCTTCACCATGTTTAAGAGGAGGAATATGGGCTGTATCAGCCTGGAATAGGTATGAAATGTTTGCATATATAGTCCTGAGTTACGCAAGCTGCAGAGAAAGCATGTGGGAGGTACATATCAGAGAGAACAGGAGAGGAGCTGAGCTGCAAGCCCATCTCTGTGATCTGCTTTAAAATAGTCTCCATCACACCAAGATGTCTGTTCAGTGTCACCATAGTGACGCTGCTCACTGACCACCCAAATCTGCCTCACAGCTTCCTTCAGGAGTCCCACCGATGAGAAACCCTGGAGGCATCCATCCCTCACAGCCCAGAGGGAAACTTCCCGTGACAAATCAGCCTTTGCATTAACACTTTCACTCTCCAGCCTCTGCTCAGCATCCTTGGTCCTCAGGAGGACACTGCAATGCCACTACACGGGCAGCAGTGCACGGGCTGCCAAGTCTGATGAAGGAGAGAGGCACATTTGATACGCTAAGCTGTGTTTTTGTTCACTGTCTTCCATTTATAAAGAGAGGATTTGAACACAGGAAACAGGAGGTTTTTCCTGCGAAGCAGGACTATGCATCCATGGTGTGTCCCTGCAGTCTCAAAGCCCCTGTGACAAGCTCAGAACTTCACAGGCATTGCTCTGGGGAGGGTAAGACGATTGGTGTAGGTGGGTGGCCCCCACCCACGGACACCCTTTACCAAGCAGTGTGTCCCCAGACAGAGCAGGATCATAGGGATGAGTCACCTGTGTTCTCCAACCCAAACAGGGTTCCCACCACCTCCTCCTTTCATGTTCCTGGACACATTCAGACCAGTGCTGTCAACATAAAGTGGCAAGGAAGAAATGGAGCAATGGTCATTCCAAATCCTCACCTTCTCCGAGCACCCCTTGAGCTCTGCAGGGACTCATCCTTGGCTGTGCCATCACTGATTCCAGTTTCCCTCAGCAGTACCCCTGTAACAAGCATAAGTAACAGAACATGGAAATCCTTTGCATTCTTTGCTGGGAAAATCAGTTGTCCATGTGCAATGTTGAAATAGTTTTCAGTACCTTTCTATCCTTTCTTGCTGATGTATGAGACACACACATTCCTGAGACACAGGAGATGCAAGGTGAACAGCGGTGCCATTTACAGGAACCAGCATCTGTGAAGGAGTCAGGGGAATGAAAGCATCCTCCCTGCTGTTGAGGGTAAATCCACTGTAGCTCTAGATATGTCCCAGGACAGTTTTAAAAAACCTTATAGACAGTCCCATTTTAAACTCAGTTTTTGTTGGTCAAGTTGAAGGGCTGTTGAAAGCAGATTGTTTCAATATGGCCTTATAAAAGACTCACATAAAAGCCAGAAGGAGCAATAGGAAACAAAGAAGGTTTATTGTTAAGGTATCAGAGGAGCCCTGGGAAAGATCAAAGTTTGCTTCTTGGCTGTGCTGGTGACCTTAGGTAAACCACTCAGGCACAGGCTTGGAAGAACTTGTTTTTCTAAGTTTTTCAGAGTCAGTGCCTCAGTGGGAACCAGGGGGTTCAGGGCACAATTGACCTTTCCAAAGTTTGATAGTGATTGTGAGTGTCGAGCAAATCAAAATCTGAATTTAGAATCTTCTGAGAATCTTACTTCCTCTTTCTGTGTCTCTTTTTCTTACAAGTGTAAAACAAGGAAAACAAATATTTTGCCAATGTTATAAAGAAAAATGTATGAATGTTTGCTGAGATACAGTGGCGTCAGAAGCCACAGAGGTAAATAAGATGGATATTGCATTAAAAATAATCCCAAGTCCTGCTTTTATCCAAATGGTGGATTAGAGATGAAAACAATGGAAGTCAATGCAACTGAATTATTAACCACACAGCCATTTTTGTGACAAATGTCACCTTTTTGTCTGATAATGATTTCCAATGGGATAGTACCACCATTTTTTATGCCCTGTATACACTTGAAACATGTTTGGCAAATTAGAGTACTAATACTGATACAGAAAGTACTGCTGAATACAGTCAGCATCATTAATTCTCTTAACATTATCAGAAAATATATTTTCTGGACCTGTTTAATAAACCACAGGTGATAAGCAAAGTAGCTTACTTAGAGATTATTTAGAGATGAGGAAGCCTTTTTTCCATTGACATTTCTGAATGGAAAATTCTGCTGAGACAGTCTGCAGCTCAGACTGTTAGGATAGCAGAGAGAGACCTTTAACAGTGCATCTGACCCATTACTGATTTATGAGAGAACAATGTTGGAATAAAAATGAATAAAAAGCTATCTCTTCACACAATTTGGTACAGCAGTGTTGAAATTGTACTAGGATAAACAACTGCCTTGCAATAAGCATGTTCATTCATTATTCAGTGTTAAATCTTAATTGTTGCTTATTTCAATTTCTTTGTGCTAAATGTTTCTAAATTATAAATAACCCTGCAACTCTAATAGTACGTACTCTGTTAAGGAAAAGGTAAGTACAGAAATAAATTATTAAAGTGTTCTGCTTAACTATTGCCACATAATTTATCTCAGGATTGGGAGATCAAGGCAGCCACTTCGATAAATTTGAAGAGATATTGGCAAGGAGTCTATGGACAAGTCATGCATCTATGTTGCACAAGCAGACTTTGTGTATGTGTATGTATTTATTTACAAAATTGTTACATTGCAGTCTTCACTCTGAGGTTTGATTCTTCCCCTTTCAGGACATTGGCAAACTGTCCTGACCTTAGTGAGAGTAAAATCATATCCTAAGTACACACATCACTGCTGTGTTCTCCCTTTGATCTGAGCACTGAACTGTGATTAACATTAAAGAGAGAAAGTCCAGCCACAAGCATTTTCATGCCCCGAGCAAGCATCAAACACGAGACTCCTTCTTGTCATGTCTCTTATTTTCCTCTTTCATGTCTCTCTTATTTATGTATTTACCTTAATTTGCTTGGAAGAGAGCCTTGTTTGCCTCAAGGAGGGATGGTTTTGTGATTAAGGCATCTCACATCTTTGTGTCTCCTTTTGCCTTTTCTAATTCTTTCCATCTCTTCTTTAGAGGTCCAGTGGAAAGACTTGTTGGCTTGTTCTTCACTGGCTTGTGGGACAGCACTTCGTATCTGGCAATGGATCAGAAGGACTGAAGAGCGCTTTTGCTCCCACCAATGTTTCTTAGAGCTGCTAAAACAGGACCAGTGAAGATGTTCACCAGACTCCAAGTCCTTGCTCTAGCTTTATTTTCCAAAGGAGTTTTCCTTTCCCTAAGTGACCACAGCTTTGTCAGGAAAGAAATTAAGATAGAAGGAGACCTGGTCTTAGGAGGCTTATTCCCAATCAAGGAAAAAGGCACTGGGATAGAAGAATGTGGGAGAATCAATGAAGACCGAGGCATCCAGCGCTTGGAGGCCATGCTGTTTGCTATTGATGAAATCAACAAAGACAACTACTTGCTGCCGGGAATTAAGCTTGGAGTTCACATCTTGGACACGTGTTCCAGGGATACATATGCCTTAGAACAGTCTTTGGAATTCGTCAGGGCATCTTTGACTAAAGTGGACGAAACAGAGTACATGTGCCCTGACGGCTCGTATGCCATCCAAGAGAATTTGCCACTGCTCATTGCTGGAGTCATAGGCGGTTCCTACAGCAGCGTCTCCATACAGGTAAGTCAGAGCAGCCCCACCAGGTGAGAATCGTTCATCTGCAGTTCCAGTGAGAGAACCGCTGCTTATGTACGTTTGCCCATAAAGCAGCTCTTGGCTTGGTCACTGTACCCTAGGGGTCAATCTAGCATATAATTTTCACTGAATTTACATTAGTTCGACTCACTCTTTAAAACACTTTCTGTAGTTCAAACCTTCGGCAGCTGTCCACTTCCTCTAGTTATGGTGTATGCTGAGGGAATCTGAAGTTTCCAAAAGTCTTAGTATTTATCTTGGACTTTGCATTTCATGACACTTCTACGATTCTAAACGCAGATCTCTGCTTTCACATCAATAATAAATGATACCACCAATGTGTCTGAATATATGTGTTCCTGCCATGCTGCACGTGCATAACATTTGTCATTTTAACAACAGATATTTAAAATTTAAAAATAAATCCTCATCTTACTTCCAGCCACTAGTGGGGCTCCCCAAGGCTCAGTGTTGGGGCCAGACCTGTTTAATATGTTTATCAATAACCTGGATGAGGGAATCAAGTGTACCCTCAGTCAGTTTGCAGATGACACTCAGTCGGGAGAGAGTGTGGATCTGCTGGAGAGTAGGAAGACTCTGCAGAGGCATCTGGACAGACAGAATCAATGGACTGAGGTCAATGGTATGAGGCTAAGTATGGGTCCTGCACTTGGGTCACAACAACCCCTTGCAGCACAACAGGCTGGGGGAAGAGTGGCTGGAAGGTGTCCCAGCAGAAAAAGGCCTGGAATTGCTGGTTGACAGAGGCTGAACATGATCCAGATGTGTCCAGTTGGCCAAGAGACCAATGGAATCCTGGCTTGTATCAGCAATAGTGTGTCCAGCAGGACCAGGGCAGTGACCTCTGTACTGGGCACTGGTGAGGCCACACCTCACATCCTGTGTCCAGTTCTGGGCTCCTCTCTGCAATATTGAGGTGCTGGAGCATGTTCAGACAAGGGCAATGGAGATGGTGAAGAATCTATAAGAAAGTTCTATGAGGAGAAGCTGAAGGAGCTGAGGGTGTTAAGCCTGAAGGAGGCTCAAAGAGGACCTTACAGCTACAAATACTTGAAAGGAGATTGTAACCAGATGAGGAGTGGCCCCTTCTCCCTGGAAACCAGTGACAGGTTGAGAGAAAATGTCAAGCTGTGCTAAGTGAGATTCAGGTCAGACATCAGGAAGAACTTCTTCGCAAAAAGAGTCGTTAAGCATTGGAACAGACTCCCCAGGGAGGGAGGTGGTGGAGTAAACATCCCTGAATATATTAAAGAAATGACTCGTTGTGACACTCAATGCCATGGTCTGGCTGACATGGTGGTGATAGGTCAAAGGTTGGACTTGTTGATCTTGGAGATATTTTCCAATCTAAATGATTCCGTGATCCTGTGGTCACATTATTTTGGGTCAAATAAAACAAGCCAGTCCACATGACTCATAATCACAAGTGAGTGGTGTCTTAAGCCCAGACTGACATAGACCAAGATCCTGCATCTGGTATTTCTTCATGGTCAGCTGCAGGTTTCCAAAAGCCTCAAGTCTTGACAGTGCAGGTTTGTCTTTTCAGACTCAGGGTGGGACATTTTTCCAGACTGAGTACAGACCTTAATCATTGCACCAGTGCCAAGAGCAATAAGAGTACTTCTGTACTGCAGACTAATCCAGCAGTGACAGAAAGCCCACAGAACCTCATTTGCCTGTTTCATAAATAGGCCAAGGGTTCATCCAATGTTCGTTTCAATCAGAATTACATTGGGGAGCTGGTTACTGCTCTTGTGAAGGCGGTAAATCCCATCAGCTGGGAGCATGGTCAGATCCCATAGGACATGCACGAGCATAGAAGAATTTAAAGAAATTACATTTTATTTCCTTTTGGATTCCAGTGTGTAACTCATCTATGTATTCATAGTAGGGAACATAAAGCAAATCCTTGCCCACACTTCAGGAAGAACAGCTTCTGCAGAGCAGAACCTCAGCCATCTCTTGTAGTAGGAGTGTTTTTTTCCAACTGTGGACTAGCTCGCAGAGCAGGAATGTATCCTTCACCACTTATGTGGGTCTGATCACTTGGAGCAAAAAGAACAGGTTTCAGGCTGAAAAAGAGACATCTGAAGGGGAAAAATGATAGTTATAGAACCCTGGGCAGCACAAACTGTTAAGGAAACCATTATTCATTGTCTCTTCCAATCAGACAAAGAGTACATCAAATGAAACCAGCAAATGGTAGGTTGTTGTGGATGCTAAAAGATAAATGAGTTCCAAAAGTGACTAGAAACAAAAAGAAGAAATTCTATAAGATACCTCCTCTGTTTCAGCAGTTTCCAGAGCTACAGCTATCTGAAGGCTGGCAAAATATTTTGAAGCATCATATGACTGCCCTATCCGACCGGTGGAGGGCTGGCAGTCTTTTCCCTGTACCTTTGGGTTGTAGTCAGTGTGTTTCTCAGTCCACCCTAAATTCAAATGTGTCCAAAGGACATGAAGATACACGGTAGCCTAAAAGACATATCTATAAAGGTAGCTAGAGCAGAGGAAATGGAACAGGTGTTTCATTCCTTCCCAGAAACCTAGAGGGAGTCAGATCACACTTCTGAAGTAGTCTGTGGCCTCTTGCACAACATCTGTCAGCCTGTCCCTTTGAAGCCGGTCTCTGGTGATCACTGAACTAAGACTAAATCCATACCTGAGGCAGTAGATTGTGTGCAGCACACATCGAATATACATAATAGAGTGTATATAGATGCTTCGTATTCCAAAGTCTTGGGTTTGGAGCAACTGTCCAATGGAAATTGAAAGTCCTAGTAAGAGACTTTCTCATCCAGTACAGGTAAAAAAAGGCAATATAGCTGTATGAAAATCTGTATGTTATTCAGTTTTAAAAACCTATGGAGGACGATGGAACAATACTTATATTTAATATTACTCTATGATCTTCTCTAGAATTGTCAACAGTTTTTCAAACATAAGATCTTTCTTAACACAGTTCTTCAGAAAAAAAAATAGTTTCACAAATCATTCAACTTATCGTCAAACATCTTCCAGCTAGAAAAAAGTATTTAGTTGTTTATTTTCTCTTGACATGGATTTTGTTTGCCTTCCTTCAGTTCTCTTTTCGAGCTTTCCTCTAGATTTCACACCACCTGAAAAAGATGTAATGAAGTCCTAGAAAAGACATAATTAAGCCATTCACTCTTGTTGCCCATCGTGTTAAGATAGCCAGTGACAAGTTCTGTTTCAAAAGAAAATCCCTGTCAAGAATAATAGACATGCAGACTCAGTCCTGAGATTGTAAGGACTTTCAAGCATTAAAGGCAAGTATTTTGGTGCCATACCTTAAGAGAGCACCCAATTTCAGAGCCAGTCACCTGTACAGAGTAGCTCCAGTAACAACTGGAATCACACCACTGCTGAAAGTCAAAATATCTCCCAGGTGTGTGTGTGCGCAAGGTTCAGCACCCCCATTCTCTGTGTTTTCAAGCAGCGCCCAGGGTGCTGGATGCTTCCAGATGTAGCCCTGGCAAGCATTTTTCTTTTGCTGAGAGCTGTAATTGCCATAAAGTCCCCAGTGCAGTTTCTTAGCCTTAAAATAAAACATGCTGAGTTCTTCAGACAAAAATTATTTCTGGCTTTCTTTTTCCCCCTCCTGTGAATTTGTCTTTATATTTCAGTATTTTTTCTTCCCCTCCCTTCACCCTCCCTCTCCTGCTTTGTCTGGACAGCTGTCTGCCAAATCACTTCATGATGCTCCTGCTGTCAGATTTGTACTTCTTTCATTACCCTTCCACTAAGGAAAAAAAGATTTTGCTGGTAAATCAGCAATGAACACCTTCCCCACTGAGTCAGTATGTGCGATAGGCACTTTTTGCAGACACTAAAAACAAGAAGAGAATGCAGAATGCTTAATTATTTTCTGGTCAGACTAGGCTATTATCATTAATGATGATCTGGATAATTAGTTTTTAGATGTTGTGTTTAAATTAGCAGTGAGCCCAATCTGCACAGCATTTGATCCTTCAAAACTCGAGCCAGGATTCTCAGTCATAGGAAAAGCTCATGTTAAAAAAAAAAAGGCTGTTTTCATGAATAAATAAAATTCTGACTTGAGTTGAATCTAGCATCAGGAGGTGAAGAATTCAAAATTTGGAGGGTTTTCTTTCAGGCTCATGGCTTTTTCTCTGAGCCATGTTATCCACCCTCTCTTAGCTTACAACAGAAATTTCAAACATATTTTCCTTGGAGAGACTGACATAGTAAAAATTATAAGAAAAAAAGGCAGTATTCATTTGCAGAGGAGCACCTGCATAGCCAATACCAATTCCATGTTTAAGATACTTGGGTCAGCTCTTCTCAGGAATATGCATGTGGAAGCAGGAATACAATTACTCAAGTGCTGGATTTGTTCTTCCCTGTTCCTGAAAATTGGATTCATCTTCTGAAAATGAAGACTAGGGTCCATTCCCTGCAGTCAGCTCTTAGAAAAACTTATACATTCCTTTTGGTGGCCTGGATTTTTAATTTCTATGTACAGTATATTCACATGGATGTGAAGATTTTTAATGCTGTCAACCCACAAGATCTCCAGATCATGACCATGAAAGTTATTTCCAAGTTAGAGCCTCATCCAGAAAAAAATGGCTGAACAGAAACCAGTGCCCTGCTGTCTTGTCTTCAGTTCCTTGCTGTGTCTCAAGTAAACTGTAACAAAACCACTGGAGAAGGTTTAATGGTGCATTACTGCTATCACAAAAGTTAAAGCCACTCCTAAGTGAGTGACCATCTGGCATGAAATTCAAAATATGTACTCATTTACTGGCAATCTCTTCCTGGCTGTCATTTCTCCTTAGCCACAAAAGTCTGCCAAGTGCTCATGGAGCCTGAAAGCTAATCACCTCCATTCCTTCCTCTAAGGAGAAACCATCTTTCAACCACAGCCTTAACAATAGCTTCCGACTTCTATCACCACTGAAAATAGTGTGTCAAATCCTTAAATTAACCAAATGCAAAAAGGAAACAAAACACAACATATGGGGCTGTGCATGGAGCCCACAGGGATGTGGGCAGGAGAAACATGCAGGGGGTTGCAGGGGTTTGCCAGGCCACATCTGCCATTTGTGCTGTGCAATGACAGCCTCTGGTGATTTTGTGCTTATAAAAGTAAACCAGATCCTTATTAAAAATCTGTTCTGTGAGATGGACCACCTACCACCAGCATTTAAGCTATACATGCACTTGCCAGCTTCCATGTGTCTCCTTTAAACTCTCTCCCTCTTTTATCTCTGTTCTTCCCCTGTCTCCACTACCTCTCAGCCAGATCCTTGCTGTTTGTTCCTCTCTTTGTTTCTATTCCACATTCAGAAACTGAACAGCCACTAGGCTGAGATTTTCAATGTGTCCAAAGAACACTGGACATTTCTTTCCTAGAGATTTCAAAGGTACCACCCTCTGGCTTCTCTGAAAATCCCACAGCATCCGATTACTTTGCAGTCTTTTTGATTTGCTTTCGGGCTATAATTTTTATTTCTTCAATGCATTTTTTCCTTTTGCTAAGGGGAAATTATACAACTTTACAGGGATAGATAAGTAACCACTGAGATCACAGGTAAGAGGGAAGGAGCTCTACCATACAATGAGAGAATCATAGAATCATAGGAAAAGACCTCCAAGGTCATTGAGTGGTCATTGAGTGGGACTTTTAACTCAGCACTGCCAAGTCCACCACTAAACCATGTCCCCAAATGCCACATCTACATGTTTTTTGAACACTTCCAGATCTGGTGAATCTATCACCTCCCTTGGCAGCCTGTTCCAATACCCAACCACCATTTAAGAGAAGAAATTTTTCTTAGTATCTAATCTAAACCTCCCTGGCTAAACTTGAGACCCTTTCCTTTTGTTCTATCACTTCCTACATGGGAGAAGAGACCAACCCCCACCTGGCTACAATCTCCTTGCTGGGAGTTGTAGAGAGCACTAAACTGTTCCAAGTGGGAAAGAGTGTAACTACAAGAAAAAATGGCCAAAAATAAGAACTAGCTAGGGTCACCTGGACATCACCTACACTCATTCTACCCCTTCTGACTAGGACTTACTCATCAGTTAATGAGTCTCAAATTACCATATTTATCACTGATAACTGTTTTAACTCCAGAAGTCCATGTTCCTTCAGAACCAACAGCCCCAGTTTTAGTACCTTTTCTGATCATGCCTAAATGTGACATGAGTCACAGGCAGGTTTATGAAGTCTCAGAGAAGAGGTGCGTTCCTCATGCAAAGCAAGGTCTTCTGCACAGGTCTCTTTTCAGGGTTCAAGTTTAGTGCTCAGCTTACTTCACTTGAGCAGTAATGCTGTGTGGAGGTAGAGTGCATATGTGACAGCTCGCTGTGCCATCCCTTGCAGGGAAAAATAAAAAAGATTTCCAAACAATTCCTTCAAAGCGCAACATTTCTCTGCATGCCCTCCATGGTTTACTTTTTATTGCACAGGACAGACACAAATATAAAAAGAAATTCCCAGGTCCTATGCAGAAATCCTAGCTGTTATTCTGACAGTATTCCTTATTTCTGATGTTCATGTTGCAGATGAAGTTATTTCACAGTTCAAACACTGCTTCTCTCTGTGTGACAGCTACTGAGTCTGCTGCAAATATTTAGCTATATTTTTCCCAGCTTCATTGCCTAAATTTTCAGGAGAAGAGCAAGGCTAAAAATAATATTTCCTTCAACCCTCTCCCCGCTAACAAAAACTGCCAGACATTTTTATTTGTTTGATAGTGAATTATCTTTTCCTGAGTTACCTTTTGGAAGGAATTTTGTTAAGGAACATTACTTACAAACTAGGAAACAGCTCTCTTAATACTAAAGAGTGAGAAAGCTGATGGTAACCACTCCTTCAGTCCTGCAATGCGCCAGAAGATTCCATAGTAGAACAAGCCAGGCTGGGACTCCTAAATAACCTCACTGCATCTGGTTGAGTTCCTTGCAACTCACTTTTAGTGATTTAAAGAACTGAGATATTGGCATTCCCAGTGACCTTCTGGGGTCAGTGCTTGGAGTCCTGCTGAAGCCAAATTGGTGCCTTCAGTTGCAGGTCGTGGCAGAGCCCCTGTGCAGTCACTGCCTTCAATAGTGCTAATTATAATATCCCAGGGATGTTGCCCATAGTTTTAGAATGGGCTAGGGAGAGATGATGTTCCAGACTGATAAAGGTTTTTCAGTTCTGAAAGCAGGGAGGCCCTTAAGGTCCTAATTTCCCTTTGAAAACAAATTCGCTTGGAGTGAATTTTTTTCTTGGGTCCAAGCTGAACAGCTGTATTTGCATCACTGAACTCTCCTCCTCCCAAATACTCTCAAATTATGTGAGTATGTCAGAAGTGTCCAGACTGAGTCACTCTGGGTCACACTGTCCCCAGGTAGGAGCCTACTAAATCCCAAGAGAATAGGGAAAATTACGCCCAGCTTTTCAGTATTGCTCATATTTATTGCCAGTGATGCAGTCTGGCAGCTCAGTAGGCTCACAGCCTGCTGGGCTGTATTTGCAGAAACATAGCCAGTGCATAGATGGAAATAAATATTTCTATGTATTCTATTCTCATTGGACCACATCTAGAATATTATGTCCAACTTTGGGTCCCTCAGTAAGAGGATGATTCGATAAATATGAACATAATCATGAGGAGGAGAATCTGGAGCACAAACCCTACAAGAAGGAATTGAGGTAACTGCACGTGTTTAGCCTGGAGAAGAGAAGGTTTGGTGGGAACCTAATATCAGCTTTTCCATATGTACAGGCTTGTTCTTAGGAACACAAAGTAAATGTCTTTATCAACACGATGCGGGAGCAGAGGATAGAAGAAAATAGATAGAAATTGAAAAAGGGGAGATTTTAACCTTGAGAAAATGGTCCCAGGAGTTGGAACCATGGGGAGGCTGCACAGGCCAGTGGAGATGCTTGACTGTAGAGGTACCTTATTTACTCTTTACATTAGGTTTATGCCTGCCTCCTACCACCACCACCCAGCCCATTCAGAACCAGTGTTTCTTCCCTGCCTTTCTAAAATAACACTTTCTGCCAAAATTTTGGTATGTTTTTAGATTTAAGAAACAAGAAAAATCTGAAGAAAAAAACTCCTGTATTATATATTAGTATGAATGCTTTAGATGCAGTTTGACTTCCAACTGCTCAAATAATAACATAAAGCCAACAGGGTAGATTACCATCACATAGGAACTGGATACGACATACACTGTCAGCAGTCCATGTTCCCTCAAAGCAAGAGCTCAGGCCTTGTATTATAGCAATGATCTAGAAATTAGGAAAACCTTGGGACATGGCTTTGCCATGGTCTTGTTGTGGGAATCTGGACTAGCTACTTATTTCCAAAAATAGAAAGACTTTCTCAGGAGACCAAAGGCAGCAACAGAATCTCCATTAGGACAGATTGCAGCTCAGAGAGATAAAAATTTTGCCAGTTTCTCAGTAGAGACAAAACTCCTTTACCTCAATCCTATTCTGCTCCACAGTCTAATTTACTGTCTGTTCAGAGTAGCTCTTTCCTGTCTCAAAGGAGCTCTGTGAAATTAGATTCATTAAGCCATGTTAAGTGCCATGAGATTCTCGCATGGTTAAATTTCAGAAGGGCAGAGAGCACTGTAATCTAACAAGGGGCCTCCTCTGTCCAACAAATGTGCGATACACACTTGTGTGTTGTGGTAAAGAAACTCTATCTGTTCTAGGACTTTTGAGATTTTTTTTTTTCCAAAATATTTCCCATGTTTTTCAGTTCCGTACATATCTAAACAATCCATGTAACAACCTCTGGGCCATTAAAAAGGGAAATTTTAACAAAAACATCAGAATAAATTCTACTGCCAGCAAAAAAAAATGGGCTATGAATGTTAGGCAAAACGTTCAATGAGAATCAACAAATCATAAGACAGATCAAGGTTACCAAGACATAGAGATGTTACTTATCTGTCCCCATTTACCAGCAGGACTCTTGAATGGCCACAAATACACTTAGAAACCAGGTTCATAGGTTTGATAGCTGTATCTGATTCATGGCTCCTTGCAGGTGGTTATTATGAAGCCATTTTCAGTGCTTTAAGCAAGACTGGCAGTTTCCCACAAGCATTTACCCTGTCCCTGCAGCTCAGAGAAGCAGAAGCAGCAGATGTGGCTCCAGTGGTGGGAGAGGGACATTGGTGTCCCCTGGCACTGCCATAGCCACTCCATTTGCAGGATTTGCTGGTGCAATATGTCCCTACGGAGGGACGTGGCTGTCACTGGACTTCCTGACATGCTCATGTTGGGCAGCAAATCACCCACCATCCCAGCAGCTGAGTGAGAGCCAGCTTTGCCTGGGGAGTGGACACTTTACCCCAGGATAGTGGCTGCACTAATAAGCCCAGCAGCACGAGGGCAAACAAAAGTTTCGCATCTCTCTGAATGCCATGGACACGCTTTGTTCTCAGCAAGCTGTGCAAAGTGGCTGTTTTGGTTTGCAGATGCAGAGCATCCAGACTTACCTTCAAAGGCATCTGCAAAACACACCAGTTTTGACAGCAGAAAAACCTGGCTACTACTGCTACTTAAGTGCCAACATATGGATTTCAGGCACTAATTGCATGCACCACGGCTTGATTAAATTGCTCCCTGGAGCTTTGCCAGAATAAATTATTTCACTTAGCAAAAGCTGGATCTGCACTGCAATTGTGAAGCTGTGCCACGCATGCCAAGGCAGCATGGAGCTACAGTGGAGGTGTGCCTCAGGTGGTTCAATCTCAGTGCACGTAGCTCTGGTTTACATTCCACTGTCCTCTGCTACACTGAGTAGACAGTCTTAGATATCAGCTCCTCTGCAGAACCTGCTACCTGTGCTCCTGTCTTGTTAGTCGCTTAACCAGGATATCATTTTCATGATCAAATGCTCAGATCAGGACGGAAATGGCTGGAAAAAGGGACTGTTCTGCAATCAATTGCATCAGCTAAGTACCCAAGACTTGAGCTTTTTTGAAAAATTAGTCCCTAATATCAAGACTTTACAATGTTCCAGAAAATCCCCACTTGAGAATTTCAAGAAGAGTGTCCTGATCTGAATTAATAACAGATACAACTTCACTGAATGCTATGAGCAGTAATAGTTCTCAGGGATGATTGGGTCACTATCCTTTATGAGTAATCAGACTTTCTTATATTTTTTAATTTTTAGTCCATGAAAAATCTACCATCTGGACAGCTTTGTAATGAAGAGCTTTACAGCAAACAGCTGTAAACAGACAAAAACTTTCCCCAGAGCACAGGAATCCCAATTGCAGCTGTTTGCAGGGGCGCTAGAAGTATAGTAGCCTCCAAGGCTGAGGTCACCTGTGTAAATTGGGAGAATAGTTCTATGGATGTTTTTTCTGCTTTAGACTCAAAGAAAAAATAAAAAAACAAACAAAACAAAAACAAAACAAAACAAAAAAAAAACCACCCCAAAAAACCCCACAAAACAACAAAAAACAGAAAAGAAACCAAATTAACTATAAAGCTGCTATATTTTTAGGAGCACCTTTCTGTGAGCTGAAGGCTTCTCCACACACTGAACAGCATTACCTGAGCGTCTGAAAATGGAGTTCTTCTTTAGCCAGCTTGAGAGGGGAAATGCAGAATGATATGTGTTCATATCTTCATTATGGTTTAGCACAAAGAAAATAATTCCTGCTAGAATAAACTGAGACAAGAATAGCAATTCCAGCCCACACAGTTCTGCAGGAAATGTTCCAGAATAGCTACATGGAGTACATTCTTATTACCAGTTCAGAGTGCTCTTGAGAGAGGACATGTGAACCAAACCATGTGGATATGTGGGCATGTAATCAAAGTTACAAAGCCACAGGGACTTAACAATGCTCAAAGCATCCATTGTACCTTGGTGACAAAACAAGCCTCTCTGCCCATCCTGTTGCTTTAAAGCTGTTCATTTCCATCACCAGATGCAAATTAAATCCCACACTTCCAGTATAAGGCAGTTTAATGACTTTTACCATCTAGCAGGGAGGTTAAGAACACATCAGCTGCTTTCTGAGGGACAGTAATTTGTTCAGCTGATGCCTTTTGGGGCTACCTAAAAACAGAGGCCAGACAACATTAAGGGAATAAGGAGCAGCTATGTTTATTGAAGGGCCTTCAGGTACATTTTCGGGCAGACGAAGCCCCCCAGGGGCTACACCCAAAAAATGGACGACGGGTCATGGGTTTTCATACTTTTATAAGTTTGGTCCATTTGCATATTGGGGGTTAATCTTCCAATTACAGCTTCAGGTAATGAAGTCATTTGCCCCAACTTTCTCTCCTCCAACTCACTTTTGTTTACACTTCCCAGGGCCTGAAACAGTGAGGTGTCCTTGATTCCCAGGCCTAGAGAGGAAGTGTGTCTGACCAAAATGGGACAGCAGTAGCTAACACTCTGTATGGAGCTCAGAGTTCCACACTAGAGAATTACAGGATTACAAATATATGGAAAATATAAAAGCTAAAATCCTAAGGCATCACAGCCACAGCATTCCCCAGCCTTGTGCCTGTACCCACTCGCAAAACTGCAGTGTCAGACAAAGCTCAGGATATTCCATCCAAGCACTGTAGAAAAGATTTAATTTTTGCTTAAACTAAAATAAACCACTAGCAATGATTTATTTTATGAAGGCAAGATTCAAGTCAACAGCTACAGCTGAGATGCTAGGACACCTGGTCTTTCCTGGGGTTCCAGAAGGACAGGAGGATCAGGACCTCCTGAAGTCCTCAGTTCCATGTGGCTCAGAGGTTGTGGAAGTCCCTGTACATTTATGGCTGGCAGCAGAGTCTGGCCCAGATGAGATTACAGCAGTTTACACAGACAGAGTGAGCTACAGCGGGACACTAGTTCAGTGTCTGCATTACAGAAAAGACAGAATCTAAATCTATAAAATCCTAAGTCATACAGGTTCCTGAAAATCATTCTATTTTTTGTTTTGTTTTGTTTTATTTTTACCAGACTGTCTGGTTTGCTACTGTTGTCTGAGCCTTCAAAATTTGCCTGTTCTACAACATTTTTTTCAAAACAGTCCTTTTGCCTTTGAATTCTCACAAGACAGTCTGTGGTCAAAGAAACATCTGGGGAACATTTAAAAAATTAAATGATTGGGCAATTTTTAATAAGTTTCCCTTGGGAATCTCAAGTACACTGTTGCAGGAATCTCAAGCACACTAGTGCTTTTCAAATGGTTTCATCAGACTGTACTCCAAGATTAGCTTCAAAATTAATTTACTGAACACAACTTCTAGTCACCGGTCTTCCCTTTGTTATTTAAGAAGCTATCATAGGAAAAAAATGCCATAACCTTTCTTCATTTCTTTCCAAATGTGATCAAGAGTTGTACGTCTGTGAGAGCAGCAGAGTAGATTTGGAAATATTTAAGCATTGGACATAGCAACATAAAAAAAAAAAAAGTAGGACTTTGAACCATGTAAATCAAAACAGAAGGGCAAATAGAGATTATTAAAAGTTTTTATTATTTATTAAAAACTGTAGGTCAATATGACATTAGCTCAGTTTGGTAAAACATTGTGCTAGTAATGCCAAGGTTGTGGGTTTGGTCCCCATATGGGCCATTCACTAAAAGCTGGATTTGATGATCCTTGTAGGTCCCTTCCAATTGAGACTATCCTATGATTCTGTGCCTCTGTGAGACTGTGACTCTGGGGTTCTGTGACATTGTGAAACACTTGAATAGTACTTACATGCAAAAAATGTGCCATCTGAGTAGGTCTGCAGTCGGAACATTTCAGAAAAAAAGTTTAAATGAGTAAAAAATAGGAGAGGTGGAGACTTGTCTTGAATAAATGCAACTAGAAAGTTCTGCCAAAGGCCTGTACCCTTGTGATATTTGCACAAAACGGAAATTTATGCCTTATTAGTGCATTTGGTCATCAAATACAATGAATCTTGGAGAAGATGAATCCCACTATGAACAGCAAAGGCATGCACATCCCCAGACCTTAGTAAGGAACACAGTCTGAAACTGAAATATATTGTCCATTTGTGTCTAATTATCTGTTGTTTAAACAGACTCAGTTTCACAAAAATAAAGATCCATTACAGTCCCAGTAGAACCCAGGGAATTAACTGGGCGTCAGAACCTTTTCCGTGCATATGCTCAGTGCAGTGCTCTCCCTGGAGTTTGTTGTCAACATCTTCTATCAACACCCTCAATCTGTGATCGTCAGAACATCTCTCATTAAAAAACACTGTCAATGCCTTTCCCTAAATATTTCTGTTCCATTTTATAAATACCACTCTTTAATAATCTGTGCTCCCCGCTTTGTCTCTAGGTGGCAAATTTGCTCAGACTCTTCCAGATCCCCCAGATTAGCTACGCCTCCACCAGTGCCAAGCTGAGCGACAAATCCCGCTACGATTATTTCGCACGGACAGTGCCCCCCGACTTCTACCAGGCGAAAGCCATGGCTGAAATCTTGCGGTATTTCAACTGGACTTACGTGTCAACAGTGGCTTCCGAAGGAGACTACGGGGAGACGGGGATCGAGGCCTTCGAGCAGGAAGCTCGCCTGCGCAACATCTGCATCGCCACCTCGGAGAAAGTGGGACGGTCCAACATCAGGAAGTCCTATGACGGCGTGATCAGGGAGCTGCTCCAGAAGCCCAACGCCAGGGTGGTGGTGCTCTTCATGCGAGGCGACGACTCCCGGGAGCTCATTGCGGCTGCCAACCGCTTCAACGTGTCCTTCACCTGGATTGCCAGCGACGGCTGGGGAGCCCAGGAGAGCATCGTCAAGGGCAATGAGCACATAGCGTCCGGGGCCATAACCTTGGAGCTTGCTTCCCATCCGGTTAAAGAGTTTGACAAGTACTTCCAAAGTCTCAGCCCTTACAACAACAGACGCAACCCCTGGTTCAAGGACTTCTGGGAGCAAAAATTCCAGTGTAACCTGCAGAACCGGAAACCACATAAAAAGGCTTGTGAAAAGCACTTCACCATCAACAGCTCCAACTACGAGCAAGAATCCAAGATCATGTTTGTTGTGAATGCTGTGTATGCAATGGCCCATGCCTTGCATAAAATGCAGAGGACTCTCTGCCCAAACACCACCAAACTCTGTGATGCCATGAAGCATCTGGATGGCAGGAAGCTGTACAAAGATTATCTCCTGAAAGTAAACTTTACAGGTAATAACTCCTCTTTTGATACCTACAGAATGGCACTGTAATTAAGGAAATGTTCATCAGTCATGGTAACAGCTAGCCAAATTCCTGGTAGCAGCTATGTACACTGTTCAGACCAGAGTGGTACCCAGTCAAGGTCATTCCTATCACAAGAACACGGAAAGGAGAAGCAAGAGGAGATTGGTGAGAACCCTAAAAAAACCAGCTTGATGCTTCTCCTGTTCCAGCAGAAGGAAGAGGTGAATGTGGCAACAGCTGGTCTTGGCAGTGTTGCACTCCATCCTCTAAAATTCCACACACCAACACCCATTTAATTCACAGCCAGTTTGGGCATGTCTGAAAGCCAATGGTCCTTTCACCACCTGCTACACCAGGCAGCTGCCTGCTATTCCCATGCCAAGACTTGGCCTTCTCTCCCTCACTTTGCTACAAATTTACATAATTTCTGGACCATGGCCAGTGTCCTTGCAACAGTAAAGTAATAATTCCTGTCGTAGAACCAGATGTATATAAACTATTTAAATATATGGGGTGGTGCCATTACCTGTGTTACAGAACTACAAGCTTAATGACAAATTAAAAAGCTACATTAAACATGTGCAGGAGATGTGGAGGAGGGTGGTCAGTCTGGGAATGATATGAGCAAACTTCATGGGGACTGGCTGCACAGCACATGGCATCTCTGTGGTTTTGCCATCACATATGGCTGAGTTTAGCTTTTTTATTAATACTGTGCTATAGCAATATTACACCTCAGCAAAGCTAAATAGATCTACAGAGGAAACAAGTAAAGTGTAGAACATCCTGTCTTTTTGTTGCTACATGTTTAAGTTTCTTCTGAAGCATCTAGGTTGAACTTGTATTTCTATGTATTATTAAACTGATATTCTCAACTGACTGAGCTGATAGTAAGGAACCATCATGCTGTGCTTTGTGTGAGAACTAGCTCCAAGAGGAAGGATAAACATGTGTAGGATGCAGCATTCTCGATCCCCAGAGACCTTCAGTAATTGTACAATGCTAATAACATGGAAAACTATGTAAAACTGTCAAATTGGAGCTTGAACTTTTCCCTCCTTTAGAAGTGTTCTCAGCATTTGATTCACATCACCTCTAGATACTACCAACCACATCCCTGGTGCTTCTGTAGCTCCCAGTGGGGTATGGCTGGTGCAGCCAAGTACTCAAGTCAGAATGAAACAAACTTCTTGGGTTTAGACCTCTGGAAATTAAGAAGAATCCTTTCTACTTCCCTTCCTCACAGCACTTACGACATAGAAACTATTTTCTCACTTGCCTGCACTTATCCTCAGAGATACTCGAATGTCTTTAAATTGTTGAAATGAATTGGTTTTAGGAGGACAGCACTTCATGGGAGCTGGTTCCTGGCATACTGATCAGGAGGGAAGGCAGTGGTGAGCTTCTGTCCCTGCCAGGGAGATACTTCATGACTGTAATGACCTACCAAAATGAGTAGGCACTTCAATATCTTAAACTTCAATTATTTTGAAGATTTTTCTGATACTATAGGTATTTTTATGGGCTTAAATGAATACACTATTAATAGATTCCAGCCTTAAGACTAAGCAACCTCTGTTCCAATATAGGATTCTTAATCATTTTTCTAACATGCAGATATTTTTAAGCACCCAAGCATTTTCCCCCTCAACATCAAGATATAAAGTCAAAATAACCCCAATTTTCTTTGACCAAAATCACTAATTTTCACTTAGCTAGAGCCAGAAAAAAATAGTTTTAATTTTGACTGAAATATCTTTTATATTTTTATTAATTGGAAGTTGAAGCTGTTCAAGCTGGGGAAAAAAAATTAAATCCTCTAATTTTTCAGTTTTGAAAACAGAAGGCTCTTTTTTGAACAAAATTAATTTGATTAAAAATCAGCATGGAAATCTTTGTAACTCTGAAGTGCTTTAGTTTCCATTAATTTTCATTTCCAATTTAGAACATTAAGAAACCTGTCAAGTTCTTTTCCAATGGCATTGTTCCATATATATTTTTTACCAGCTTACAACATGATTTGCTCATCTCCTTTCTTTATTATTAGTTCTTCCATTATCATGTGAATCCCTGATTTAATGTAAGTTATTTTTTAAGCAGGTGAGTGACTTTTATGTAGTGAGTTGTTCAGCAAATCTTCCATGCCTTCTTCCTTTCAGAAGGGTGTGAAAAACTAATGCATATGTGGGATTTTAATACATATAAGTCTTGTCATTGATTTCTATGGGACCAAGAATTATTCTCTGCTCTTTCCTGGCTGAAGAAAGTCTTCGGGTATGTTGTTAATGCAATACGAGGACCTTGTTGCATGGTACATTTGATCAATGATGCTCTCATATTTCCACCTCCAAACCTGAGAATATTTTCCCAGCACAGAGAGACTGTGGCATGGGAGTTACCATCCCAGCAGCTACTCTGCAACCAAGTCAGGTTGAGGATTTTCTCACTTCTTTAGCCTGGGTAGCGATCCACACCTACCACAGGGAAGCAGGCAAGAAACAGAACAATGATAACCATATTTGCAGACACACAAGCAGCTATTTAAGCAATGCCTCCTCTGCTGAAAGGCAGGAGTCCACACAGATAAGCCCTGCAAGCATAAACCCTCAGATTTCCATGAAAGAAATCAAGAAAATGGCCCTGAATGTATCATCCCAGTTTCCTGGAACATGGTGTATTTCACACACACCAGTCTGAGTAAATGATCGGGTGCATTTCTATGACTGGTGTGGGATGGAGCAATTTTAGACATTTACCCTTCACACTCAAATTAGTTTTGATTAGTCTTTGATTACAGTTAATGGAGGGGATCAGCACTTACAGAGTGTTCTCCAGCCCATGCGAGGTATGATTTGCCCCTACATCTCTTGCTACTGACTACAGATGGAGTATAGAGTGATTAAGGTTTATTTTCACTTGCCATTTAGCTGAAAGCCTGAAGTGAGACTCTCAGGAACAGCAATAATGTGATTTGCAAGGAAATACTCAGGGACCAGCTAACAGCAGGGTTGTTGTAGGGGACTGGCCAGGATTTGTGCATCCTCATGCTGCCACGGCTGCTGACATGCTGTGTGACAGGTATTTCACCAGTGTCTCTGGGCTCCTACTTATTTCTTCTTTTTCATTAAATTGAAATAACTCCACAGAACTGCAGTGTGGCATGAAGACAGGGTGAGATTTTGCTCCTTCTTGTCTGTAAGAAACACCAAGCACATCATTTTCTTGCAAGTCAGTAAGGTATATATGACAAATGTCATGATATCCTGAATCTTTTCAGGAAAGGAAAAAAAAGACACCTGTGCCTAATTCCAGCTTCCAGCAGCAAGATGTGAGAACGCAAAATCCAGCCCCTAGATAAATACACTGACTCTATTTCAGTGTTTGTTTGGCCTTTCAAAGAGATATAGGCTGGTTCATCTTCTTGATCTTCCCATCCTCTTCATTCCCTCCTGAGGGCACAAGTGCAGCACTTGATGTTCTAAATAGTGATGGTTTTCTGCTGATAAAGAGATGCCAGCTCAAGAGGCTGTTAACTTGATTTACCAGAACAGCAAAGAAGTGCTGAACAAAAATAAAAGTCTCCATGGCAGAGAGCACAGAGTAAACTCATCTTCTCACCATACCCAGCCATTGCCTGGGGAAGGGCAGCAGAGGGGCTCCTGGGAGGGCTGTGAATCCAGGGATGAACCCACACATCCTTGCTCCCTCACAAGGGTGGAGGGGACAGTGCAGCAAACAGCTTTGCTGACTATTTTAGCTTGTTTAAGGCACCAGGACGACACAGAAAAGCAGTGCTGTCATTGCCCACAGCACTACTGCAAGCCTCACGTTTGACAAGTGCCAGGACAGTGTGAGAGGGGTGTCCATCATTTGGGATAAAAAAGTGGCAGGGTCCTGCACAGCTGTGCCCTACATGTTGCTGCCTGGCGTAGCTGCTCCTCCAGGACGTTGGACTGGAGGTGAGGAAGGGTAGCAATGATATTGAATGACCAGCATTAGCTCCATCCGGCCCAGGGCTGCTTATGGGGTTGTGCAGGATAACAGCCTTGTCACCCAGGAGTGCGGGGCTGGGCTCCAGCTTTCCCCACTCCAGTTACCAGGGCTGATGGTATAACAGGACTAACCCTGCCCTCAGTCTAGTGTGGGAGCATGTGGGCAGAGGGGGGTTGGATTTTGGGATGTATGCACGTCCACATGGCTTATGAAGTTTTCTGAATCTCCACAGCTAATGGTTGAAGGAATTTGTCTAAAGTAGTAGACTTGGAAAAAAGACCATTAAAAACTTTAGGCAATGCATATTTAAAATACTCAGTGTCTTTTTCTATCCCTTTCTTCCTCCTGAGTTACCAGAGTCACTGTCGTGGTCCTTTCTGTCTTGTGTTCAGAAATCCATCACTTCTACAGCAAAGCCTGAATCATAAAAACTAACTTACCCTGGGCAAATCCTCTCCCCTGGCTAACGAGAATGACTACTCCAAATGAGGAAAGGGTTGTAAGTCAGGTCTGATTTGTCTCCTTTCCTCCACTGGACTTTATGACAAAACTTCTGTTCTTACCTAGTCTTACATTTCTGTGTGGTTCATTTTTTTCCTTCTCTTCCTCCTGACTCTGCCCCTGTCAATAGTCAAATAAGATGAAGCAGAAGCACAAATTCACCTTCTCATTGATTCTTGAACACTGGTGACTTCTGTTGTGGGAACACAATTTCACAGACCATTTCCATCGTATCTGTTCCATCCAAGTAAGAAAGAGCTTAAGTCATGGTCTGCAACAAGTAGGTGTCACCTTACTTCTGAGCACAGCAGCATTGCATGGTCCCTGCTCTGGGATTTAGCCATAAATATTTCCTGTCAAAAGTGCACTTCAAAACTTCAGCTCAGCCAGGCTGTATGGAGCACAGACCAAAAGAATGCTGCATTTGCTATCACAAGCAGATAACAGCTGCAGAAACTTCAAAGGCCAGCTATGAGTTTACAGCAGGGAGTACCTGTGCAGGTTAAAGCCAGAGCTCAAAGCTCAGGCTCTGCAGCAGATGGCCCTGCTACTCTATCATCTCACCCAAGGAGCTCCTCATCAGATCAGATCCCCCTTGCCTTCAGCACTCAGTCAGCACTGAGGTCCTCGTGGTCTTCCTTGTGATGCTTATTTGTAGAATAAATCAGAATGAAGGCAAAGCTTACATGGGCAGAAGGCATCCAATACCTTGTTAATCATAAAAGTTGTAAAATTGTAATACATGATGGATTTGTAGCTAATAAAAGCAAGGAAAATGTAGAGTGAATTCCCCAAGATACTAATTAAAAACATACATGAAAAAGATGTCTAGGATTTATAGGAAAAAATTACTGCCTTTTCCTGGGACCACAAATGTGTCATAGTGTTTAAAACCTTGCAAGCAGCTAAGGGACAGTATCTGAAAGCACACTTGAGACTTGCTGTTTCAGAGCAGAGGAACAGTTGAACCTGCACAGTATTTTTCCATATTCTCTCCGTATTGGAGTTACAGTGCTGTAAATACACAGAGAGCTGCAGTAAGAGTTTGATGGCCTGGTAATCCTGATGGCTCCATCTACTTTCTCTTTCCTCCTCTCTTTACAGGCCTCGTAGGATCTGCTGTTCCTTTAGTTTGGGTAAATTCACCCTCCAAGAGTAAATAAGCTAATCTCTACTTAGTTCTCCTGAAGATTTTAGTATGTGTATATATTAATATATTTATGTATATATGCACTTATATGTATTTTTAATTGTGTATGCTATAGATTCATAATATATAAAATCATAAAGAATAAAGCAGATTGGGTGGCCTCTAGTCTAACTTCCCACTGAGAAGAAAGGCAGCTGTGCAATCAGACCAATTTGCTCAGGTCTTTAAAGATGTAAACTGGTTGAAACCAAAATACTATAGAACCTTTTTGACCTCTGGTTTAGGTTTGAGGTATCGTGATGGCAAGCAGCTGCTCTGCAGTCTGGGTGTGATTTTTGTCACTCCCTGCACCCGGTGAACTAGATACCTGGGCTGGCAGAAGGACACAGGCATTGCCATCTCTAGGGCACATGTTCCAAATAAAATTTCCATCAAAACTTCTCTCGCCATGATGGCAGGTCAGTGACCTACCTGTTAATGGTGTCTGCTCTCAAGCCAGAGACCATCACAAAAAGCTGCTGTTTCACGCTTTGCTTTGGCACTAATTCACAGTAATTAGCCTGAGCGAGCAGGAGCAGAGGTTGAATTGTGTTTTTACCCCTTGAGATAAGCTCCAGCAGCTGAGGCCAAGATGTGCTGGGCCATTGCTCTCCATCTAACTCAGGGGTAAGGTACTTTCACCTATTGCCACCGCTGTCACCACTGCCTGCTGCCACCACTGCCTGCTGCCACTGCTATCTGCCTGATCCGGGCACTGAGCTCCCATGGACAGAAAGATGGGAAATGCAGCATTAGCAGGACACAGAGCAGCAACAGCTTTTCTTTATAGTCCTCAGGAAGTCTCTGGAAGTACGTTGCCTTTGGCCTTTACCCAGCTGGGTGTCATTCCTGGAAAGCCTGCAGAAGCCACAGGCCAGCAACAGCCCCAAACTTGTTATAGTGGCATACTTAGGTGGAAGCACTTTGGCATCCCTAAAATTGCACAAGATCTCCATCTCAGTTTCCTCTACTTGAATTTTTAAACAACCCACCACTTCAGCTGAGCTATGAAATAGTGAACATAAAATTATATAGTCTATGCTTTATATGTAATTTATAGTCAGCTGCTTATCTCCTATTAATAATGTAGCCTTTAGGCATCCATAAGTCTCTAGATTTCACAGCATCCATGCTAGTGTGTAAATGAGGATGAGATTAGACACCCTGTGTTTGTGGAGAAACACATGACTGACAAACTGAGCAATGATTTTCTTTCAGATCACATATTTGAGAGACAGAAGGCTTGGTAACCTAATTTCACAGGCCCCTGTGTTTGCCTGCTACTTGTTTTATAATAGTTATTATTTTATCTTTTGTTTTGCTGGCAAATGATACGTGAATCCCAAATACCAAGGGTCTGTACAAATCCTCAGAGGAGCAGGAAGTCTTATACCACCTTTTCATCCCCCAACTACACACATTCCTTTTCCCAATCCTACTGGGTTTTACAGTAGGGGTGCAACTCAGGACATACCATGGGATTATATTCTTCATGCAGATTTACCTGGGAGAAATGTTCACATGTAAGTAAAGAGATGTCAGGTCTGCTTCTTTTTCCTGTGACCTTGAAGGAGAAGATATCAGGTGAGAAGGAAAACTTTGGTTCAGGATTCCTACCCCTTACATTTTACATCTAATTTGGCTCTGAAAAGCCCATGGAAAGACCAGATTCTTCTCTACCACCTGCTACGGAAGAGCATTTTGGCGCTTCCATATCTAATATCAGTTAGTCTCATTTGCATGCTGAGATGCTACAAGAGGGGCTGACAAAGGCAAAGGCTGTGCTCTGAACGTGACCACAGAAGTGTTGAGGATGAGGACAACACATGAGAAGGAGATTCCATTTTGCTCTTCTGAGTAATTCAGGTGTGTCCTGGACTTCCAGTGAGTTTCCAAGAAAACTCATCTTTCAAAAGGTAATGAAGAAAACTACAGAAAGTCACAAATCCTTATGTCTAATCCCAAAGATTACTAAATGTTATGTTATTTTTACAAAACCTTGTTTGCAGCTTTTAATTATACTCAAAGGCAGAAGTGAAAGTATAATCTATAGAAAAGTATCTTTTCTCCTGAAATAACCTTAATTTCACAGCATCTCTGGAAGACATTTTCTTCACCCAGTAGAGCACAGTACAAAGATATTTCCAGGCTAACAGTGGTTAAGCAGCAACAGGGGCAAGACCAGTACAGCTGCATTAGTGAGACTGACACTCAGCCCAGCCTGGTGCTGCAGTCTAGACATGGATCACGATCTGAATCCTACATCTCTTCCACATAGCAAGTTTGTAGGCAAACTTGTCCCAAGCCAGCTGCTGTATTTGTACTTGTTAAACTGCAGCCCAGATGAGAATGTGAATCTATTTCAGCTTTCTGCAAAGCCTGAATTATTCCCTTCAAGTTTGTCTTGTCCATTTCTGATTCTCAGTGCAAAAAATCTCCACCACTTGGTGATACAGGCCTGTTTCTCTATAAAAAGGAAGAAAGAAATTCAATCCAAACTCAAACCAGCCATTGTTTACATTTTCCACTAATATATTTTTCTCCAGATTTTTTCCCATTTTTTCAAAAAGCAGCCACCTCTACATCTCCATGGAGCAGAAACTCCTTTTACATAAATGTGCTCTTCACAGACTGACCTTCTACACGACTCCCATCAACTGCAAACTGGACGGACCTGACAGACAAATGTGTGTGACTTTCATTTCCCCATTTATCAGAGCCAAGTTTCTAAACGCCTCTAAAAGCATCTCAGAGAATCTCTGCCTTGGAATCACTGCAATATTTATGGTTATTTAGTTAGCAGATATAGAATATAATGTAAAAATATACTTCATTGCTGTTATCTGTGTGAGTCATTTCCTTTTGTTTCCTTCTTCCTGCCATGAAAGTGTATTTGTCTGAGCATATAACAAGCGAAGACAAAGAATATTAAAATTCTTCAAGGCAAGGGGAACAAGACACACATACATGCACAGGGGTATCAGAGGCAGAGAAACTTCTAACAGAAATGTCCAGGAGATCCTAGCTGTAGAATGGCTACAGGAGCAATCCTTTGATTTGCTCTTTTGCTTTTTGCTCCATCCATGGGCAGATTACCTGCTCACTGTTGGGATAAAAAGGGGTTCAGCACTAATTCAGAAAGGACCATGTCTCCAAATACAAATCCTTAAACTTAAGGCATGTATTTTATAAAGAAATGATCAGTAATTTGGGATGTAGGGTCTCCACACAAAAACTCACTCTTTCCTGAATGCATGTGAAGAACAGCTCAGGGCCAGAAGTGATGGAGATGGGAATGGTGGTTGCAAACACCCAGTAGATGGAAAGCAGAGGTCATTGTGCCTCACAGTCTGAAGGGCCCTGCCCCCCCCTTGCTTTTCTTGTACAAGCCCATCTTTCTACTTGGCAGTACATGAATCATCCCATCTCTTCTAGACTAATGTCACATATACATCTAGCGCAGTTCTTACAAAATAAATTCAAGACCATTTCTGAAGGCTGAGAGATACTCACTTTTTAGATGCATATCTGCAATTGCTCCTCAGTTCAAGAGAGGTTCCATGCATTACATTTTTCTACTTGCTGCTCTACACAGAATACAGACAATTTGATGGAATAAGCTAAAGCAAAAATTCCTTTGTATATATGAAATATTTACCAGTTCTGTGGCTGAAATATGAGTCTCAGTGAAGAAAACACCATAGTTTTATTCAGGGAAGGGATTGCACTGTGCTCAGAGGAAACAGGGAAACTACTGGTGTGAGAAAGTTGAGGGAAGTGCAGGCTTGAACAGAGTCATCATGCAGAATGTATTATGCTACAGAAATCCCATGTAACTCTGTAGCTGAGAGAATATGGATTTTCTGGATGGAATGTGATTCCTGAGGGCTACATCTGATATCACTTAGATTCTGTGACCCAGTATTAGCCACGTTTGCTGTATGGGTTGGAAAACATGCAAAGAGGCACGACCATGAACATACACATTCACATGAGCACTCACTCACTGTTCTTTAAAGTTTTACTTTACTTAACCCAATTCTAGAATAAAAAATATTACTTGATGTATGATTGTTGAGATTGCATTTGTAAAGAGTGAGCAGCAAATCCAAAATCAGTGGTCTTTTCACAACGAAGGGAAGGGAGAACCTCCTGGTGTTCAGGTAGCAGCACTGATGAGTTCCGGCATCCACAATCAGGGGACAGTCCCAGTTCTTTTTCTTGGAGAGGCTCTTACTGGCCTTGTACCTTCTTGTTACTGCATTTGTTTTTTCACCATTCTCAGGATGTTTTGAATATGCTGCAAACATGCTCTTCTTTCTATTAATTATGCCCTAGAAACCATTTTCCTTTCTTCCCAAGGTTTAATTTGTGTAGGGATCAGTAGCTGACTGTCCGTGCGCAGATCTGGAGCCACAAGCATCTTCCTGTCCTTCTGCTACACAACTGTCGTGCTCTCTTCCTGTGGGAACACTTTCTCTGTGGCTCTAACTTTTACAATAAGTCTTAAATTTGCTCCAAAACACTAGGACATGCCTGATCACATGCAGAAATTTATGGAGTGGGGTTGCTGGACTCTTCTAGCCTAAGCAGCAATAATGTCGCTGCCTGTAACAGCAAGAATTGTTCTCTTGTGGCTCCTTCCCTTGACATAAATAACTATACATCATGTACCCTTCTAAATAAATATTACCTATGGTTTCTTTAAAAGTGAAATTTTTCCACACCATTTCTCTATTGCCCCAATGAATGCAGCAGTTGATCTCTGCTCCAAGTGATCAGCTTTGTGTCAGAGATTGGCCTACAGTACCAGGATAGGTCTCCACCAGACAGTGCCTGAAAAAACTATGAGACTGATATCGGGAACTGATGAAAATGTGCTGAGAAAGTTTGTTAAACTTCCTCTATTACATTTGCACATCCATTTGAATAAATAGCTAATGGCTAGTTAATGCTTCAGTAACTGAAAGAATAAAAAGCCCATCTCTGAAGGCTCTTCGGAGAAGAAATTATCTCAAATCAGAGGAAGGTTTGAGGCAGTACTGTTAATGTCTTTTCTAGATCTCTGAAACATTTTATCAGTCTAAGCCTATCAATGTGTCTCTGCTTCCACCATAAAACAGGAAAATAAATCAACATTTTCATTTTACATTTTCCCCTGAGGTCCAGTGATTGCTGTTGCTGAACTGATTCAGTGGAGCAAAGCATTAGCAAAAACGATTCCGTGCTCTCAGCTTTATCTTTTATTCCTGAGAACAGAAGGATTTGCAAGTATGAATAGGACGTGCAGGTTGTGTGTTGTAGCATAACACATGCCAATGAACACTGATGACGTTTGGAGAGGTGACATGTCACCTTTGCAGCTGGTGTGTGATATACAGGAATAACCTAAAAGCCAAGAGTTATCCTTTATCTCACTCTCTTTTGACTGAAATTCGCTGTTGTGGGAAGCCCACTTTCACCCCTCTGGCTGACTCAGCATTTGGTCAGCTGAGATGGACTCTGTTGAATACTGAATTAACTTCCAATTTCAGTAGATGCGCATTTCCAGCCACATCCTTATTATATGGAAAAGAGTAAAAGTAAAATCCAGGCTTAACTTTACCAAGGAAGATGAGCACATTCAATGTGTGTGGTGGGCCTTACTGAAATCATTTGTTTTATTTCTCCGTCAGTGGCCAAAATTGAAGCCACCCAGCTTTCACGTATTCTTTGACACACTTTGCAGTATAATTGGAGATCTGTTGATGGAGGAAGTTACCCACCTTCCTGACAGCATCTCACATTAGCCAGACCCCACCTTTGGAGGTGCCAAATTCTCTCCACTCTCCATAGAAGATCTGTAAGAAAAGTGCACTCCCAAAATAGACACTCTAACTAAATTTCTGTTCAAGAAATATAGGTCACTTTTTTTTTTATTCACAAATTATATTCCTAGAGAAAACTGATCCACGCCAGAATCTTACACCATGTGACGTGCGAAACATTTACCTTTCCCACTGTACTCCAATTCTTCTTTGTCCTCTACCAGCATTTTATGTCAGATGTGCCAAATGCTGTAACTGAGCTGAATAATATGTCTGAGCATAAAGGTTCCTATGTTTCACCGTGGTATTGTCTCTTTATTCCAGCTCTGAGGCATTCTACAGCTCCTTTTTTTCCCACAAAATGTTCAATAAATTTGAGCTTCAATTATTTCAAATACATGCTCTCCTTTAGAATTCACTACTTAGGGTTTTATTTTCCTACTGCAAATACAATTTCATTTTGCAAATTACCTCATTATTAGCAATTTGTAGGGTGATTGCTGAGAATTTTCAGTAGCTCCTTAACAAAAATAATAGCATAGAGTCATAAGATTTGTAGGAAGAGGCAATACCTTTATTAGACTGCCCACATATCTGGAAAAAAAAGAAGCTTTTGGCATAACATCTCTTTGTCATATCTTGTCTTGCATCTTGATCAGACCTTGTGTTTCTGAACTCCATAGTTTTAAAGAAGCGAACAAAAAGCTTTCAGCAATTACTCTGCAAATGGATAGTAATGCAGCTGTTTGCAGAGGGAAATTGTGTTTCCTGCAGGAAATAAAAACCTGATATACTGAACTCCAAGCAGAGTTGTTCCTTCAAAAGTAAATGAAAGTCAAATTTATTGAGCAATGGTGCTGATGACCTAATGGAGTGACCTTGGGCCTGAAAGCTTGTGCACTTCCATCTGTAAGTCTAATAAGAAATACTGCCTTTCCTCAGCACCTGAAATTTGTTACATCTCCGACCGTCACAGCTAAAATATTGCTACTACTAAATAATAGCATTACAGTATAAGTAATTAAATCTATGTCAGTCCACCTGATTTGGGAGTGTCTTCATATCAAGTCAATTAGGAAACAACAGCCAGAGGGTCTATTTCATGGTTCATTTGCTTCTGATCTCTAAGGGCAAACTATCTAACTAAATTATTCAGAGCTGTGTCTGGAAACACCTCTCTAATCCTCAAGTCCCCACAGAGGAGAGAATGTTTTAACCAACTTCCTTTAATATCTTAATAACTAAATCTATTCGTATTTCCTTCAGGCTGACAAAGAAGGGCAAAAATATTATTAGGTGTTTAACACTTCCTTAGACAGCTACGTATGCAGTCTAGGGGTGGAATTAGCACGTCATGGAGCAGAGCCTCCAAAATGAGAAAGGTTCATGCCCCTGTGATATAAACGTGTCCCTAATTCAGTCCAAAGGTAAATTTTAGCAAAATTAAAACACAGCTTCCATCTCTTTCAGCTGCACCTTGAATGTACTGGGAAGAGAGGGGTAAAAGGCATGGCACCAGTTCCCAGCTCTGAGATTAAATGGGAATGTCTCTCACCCAGAAGTTCAAATCAGACATGGGATACTCATAATTCCTGAAATGGCAGAAAATCCCAACCAAAACCTCAAGCTCTGACAGCAACATAAATGTTCAGCAACTGACAGAGAACTCACCAGCCAACTCGAATTTTCCTCACATCAAAACATTTCAGGAGCTACCAAAGGCCAGCCCAGAACTTACATTTCAGGCTCCTGAGCTGGTTTGTCATCACCCTAACAGTGGCCATAATTCTTCATAACGGGAATGGGTTCCCCTTGCTTCTGTGTACAAAACAGTGAGTTGGCCTGAGGGAGGACTTAGGCAGTTTGAAGTCATGGTTTAATTTCCTTTGTAATTGCAAGTTGATTGCTGGTATGAATTAAACTGCATGCATTTTGCCTCTTGTGCCAACCATTTCTTTAAGTGGATAAACTTGAATTAAAAGAATGGTATCAATTGAAAGGCATTTCTGTGTTGGAATCTCACAAATTATTCATATTAATTATCAAGCTAGCAGACTTATTTTTAAAAATAGAAAAACACCTTGGATGATCTTCCATGAGTATTTGTTCTGTTTTAAAGTTGGATTAATACAAACTTAACCAAAAAACTGCAAGAAATATTCTTAATTTCAGGGGAGATGATTTGCATTTTTAAGGAGAAATACAATGAGTGTAGAATATTTCCATGCTTTTTACCTTCCAGGTCTCAAAATTCAAATGCTTTAAGAAAGAATAAATTCTTTTTTTAATTCCTTAAATTTCCTTAAAAAAAGAAGGGCTATTTCACAGTTTCCTAGATGAAGGTTTGTTACTTAGCATCTAGTTCGTTCTCCCCAAGTCCTAAAGGCCACACCTATGCCCAAGAGCCACGCAAGCAAGAGGACAACACAAACCTGGAAATGTAAAACATTATGCTTGAGGCAAGTGTTTCACAGGAAGGGTAGCCTGGGAGTTCTGTGCTCAGCCAGACTGAGGATAATGAGGATAATGAAAAGCTGAAGGAATTCTTCTAGTTTTTCAGACCTTTCGTATCTTATTTTGGCCATGTTGCCAGCCTGTTCTCTCTGATAGCCCCCACAGCAGCCTGTGCAGACAGCTTGTGAGACACCTGCTCGCAGGTGCACTGCGGAGAGCTTGGACGTGTTGCTACCGCTTGGTGCTCCAGCTGTGAGTCTTTCTGTTCCTGACATTGGTGCCATTCATCCCACTTGACTCAGATACACATATCGTGGATGTATTCCAGGTAGCCACACTCATGGTGGTCAACAGAAAAAGAACAGTTTGGCTGGGCTATTCTAGATCCCACTCTGAAGGGAACCCTAGAAATATTCATTCTCTTTTGCAGGACACAAGCTTGTGATAACGAACTCATCCATGTACATCCCTGTGATAGATCTTTGCAACGAGGAGTGAGGAAAACATTTCTGTATCTGACCAGTGAAAAAGTTGTGGGGGTCTACAACGGGTTTTAAAATTCCCTACAGGAAGTGTCTAGCCTAAGAGAGAAACCATAGACCTGAATGGAAAATCTATAGACATAGATAGGAAAATTACATTTGTAGGGGACTAATCTGTCTCATTTGTCTCATCCACTTCTTAAATGAGAAGATGTAAGGCTGCATATGACCCAAACACATCCAGACACAGTGGTGCAGAGGTTGAAAGTGACTCCTTGTCTCTGTGGAAACTAATATTTTGTTAGGTGTGGAGAGGTACAATCTAATGACACTTCAGTCTGATCTTTCCCCATACTAACTTTTAAATTGCCAAATTTCAGTGTGCCTTCTGTCAATCAGGTATGAAACCAGCTGCGCTGTGTTAAAGCAGAAACAGGAGTGGGTGCACCAGGTCTCCGTTGCTCGATCTGAATGTTCAGCCAAGCAGAAATAAGTCACTTTGACCTCAGCAAGCCATATCTAGCTAAAAATAAAAGAGAATGAAAAGCAATGTGCATTCTCAGGGTCTTTTCTGATACTTTTCAAGATAAGGCATCATGCTCACAGATGAGCCCGTTGGACAAATACACCATATCCTGTTATATTATTATCTAGGCTCTTCCTTAAAGTGTTTTAAAAAGGCATTGTCCTGGATATGTAACAGGAAGAGTAGGAGGGATTAAAAAATAACTGTATTTTTCTGTTACATAAAAAAAGTCTTATTTTTCAATCTTAAATCAGAAGTTTGGAGTTTTTGCAGCACCATCTAGTGTGACTAAGGAGGTTTTACTCAATTTTTCAGAAACTGTGGCCCATTCTCTGTTTACATTTCCATTTCTATTTTATCATGAGCTCCTTATAGTCCTTGGGGCCAACAAGCTGTGGAAGAAGGTACCTTCAGTGCACTCAATAGTCCTTTTTACATCTCTTTCCGAAACACATGAAATCTGCCAGCTTTGCCAACTGCCAAGCTGAAAATCTGCAGTGCTTTCATCAAGCCTTGCTATTAATGAATTGCCTCATAGCTAGTGAGCTGTGCCTCTGTGATCTGTACCTTGTTTAAAAAGAATACATGCTGCAAACAAAGAACAGATGTGTGTTTTAATGGACATGAAGAATGTTCTTAGATGTAGGGATATACGTCATCATTCCTACCAGGAAGTGGTACTGAGGATGTTTTCTATAGGACAGCATCTCAACACTCAAATCTGTGCCAGACACATGCAAGACTCTATGCAAAACATCCTTCCTGGCCCAAAGATGTTGCTGACAAACAAAACCCCGTCTGATTCCAAGCCAGTTAAGATGACACACATCTTTCCCTAGGCTGCTCAGCCTCTTTAACGATTTCCAGTGCCTAATTAGGATGAAAACTGTTTTGTTTTCCTCATCTATTCATTTCTCATTAAAAAATCCTGCAGTATTTTTCACTCAGCTGAGGCAATGTGCAGAATTAGAAGCATTTAAATGTATTTCTCATACTACATCTTCAAATAAAGGTTTTTCTCAAAGATAAAATAAATCTCCCCTTCAGAACTTTCTTTCTGAAATTTTTCATGTCACCAAGAATTGTACATCACTGACACCAAAAATAATAAAGATTTCTAAATGAAAGCAACTCACCTGCTTCCAACAGCAGATAAGCACATTTTTGCAAGTTATGTGACTGCTGGAAAAATTGATCCCACTTAGGAAGATGGAAACAAATGACATAATTCACTACATAAAAGCTATGATGTTATTTTATGTTCTTATCCATATCTGCTACTAAAACAGTCATAAATCTACAGTTATTCCTTTCTTATCTGAAGCTGAAGAAGTTTGTCCTCCACTTGCACAATGGAATCTTCTCCTCCAATAGGATTTCTCCAGGGAGCTGATAGAGTTGGGCTGCCTGCACCAGGGTTCCAAAGATTTCTGTCTTCTGCCCTCCTGCTCTTATAAATGTCACTGCTGTTGCAACTTTATTGCTGAAATGCTGCAAACTGGAGCACAAAGCATCACTGCTTTATCTTTAGGTCTTTTAAAATTATCCTTTCTTTTCCTTGATAACTTCTTTTACAAAATTCCTCTTGTATAACTGCTTTACAGAGGGCTAATTCATTTCATGAAGTGCAAGGGAAGAAGATTCAAAGGCTCCAAGGAGGCAAAGTTCATATTGTCACTCAGCCTCTTAGCTAGCAGCTGATGAGATCCAGAGACTCTTGTCTGTCCTCTCCCAAGGGATGAATGTAAAAGACCTGAGCTACAACTCTGAAATAGACCTGCCAGAAATACCTGCTATAAAGATTGTAGGTTTTGTCTCAGAACTGAAATATGTAAAAAAATTGCAGAGTGACTTATGCCTGACATCATCTCTGAAAAACCAATTTGCAAAAACCGTTATTTTTCCTCTAAAACATAAGGTCCTGCTTTCTTGTGATAAACATCTTTCTTGCCTATAAGCATCTTAATTTTATGATTGTTATTACATCATATTTTATGAAAACATTACGTTTTGGAAGTGATCCTACAGGATCTAGAACATGTTGATAAATGATATGTTAAAATGTCTTCGTGATTTTTTGTGTAATCAGTGGGTATATTAATTGCTGCCACCCAGTGGGCTCATTTGTAGGCTTTGGCTCACCATACTATAATTTAATACATCATTGTTTGGTTAAATGATTTCATCCTTTCCATTTGAAAGAGGGTGATTTATTTTCCTCTATCAGCAGCCACTAAAAATGAATGTTTCAAGCTATAAGCTTTGGTTAACTTAGAACATATTGTCCTACAAAAATCTTTTGTTTCTGCTTGTAGCATGGGAACAGCCTTGTGGAAGGCAATGGTGCATGAGCTTCAAGCTAACTCTGTGTGAGATTACCTACTTTGCCTTCTGGACCTACCTGTAAAGTCTACTGAAAATACTTTACTCTATTTCAATGACAAATCTTCTATCAGAACTTCTGTAAGAAGTTGTTAAACATACTATACAGAGGGAATTCTTTCCTGAAAAGTGCTGGTGTTTGAGACCCCCAGGTAACTTGCACTGGAGTGCTTGTGCCCTTCAAGTTATGCACTTGACAGAAGATGTCAAACAACCAGTTTGCAGTTTGTCTTCCTGACCTGCAGCTCCACTGGTGCTCGCAGCAGCCACAGGCTCTCAGCCCGCCTCAGGATCTGGCCTGGATAACACTGCAGTGAATAAACTGGCTCTTAAAGCTGGGCTGCTGTGTTAACAGCTTCTACAATCTATGTAAGTGTTATGAATAATGAAATAAGACACTGGCAATGACAGAACATTATTGAGGAGCTGTTAAGTGCTGCATTATGATTTCGTTTTAATGCTGCTCCTGGATGAGAGAGTTCGCAAGCCTGTGCATGAGGAGGTGGAGGGAGAGGAGGAAAGCTGCTTAATATTCTTCTTGACCTATATTTTGAATTTATCTACCTATTTATTTTAGAGCATATCACTTTCAGCAGGACTGGCCATTTGGGGGAGGATTATGCTGCTCTTAATTTTTGTGGTCTCAGACGTTTTGTTGGACTACAGAGTGTCACAACTAGATGCCAACGGTGATTAAAAAAAAAAGATAAAATAAACTCCTTACAAGTTCCTGGGCAATCCAGTTCTAATTTATACAGTGCAGGAAAGACACGGAGCTCCCAGAGCAAGTCCAGTAGAGGGGTACAAAGATGATAAGGGGACTGCACCATCTGTCTCATGGGGGAAGGCTGAGGGAGCTGGGCTTGTTCAGCCTTTAGAAGGCACAAGGAAGAGGGGACCTCATCAGTGTATGTGGGTATCTGGAGGGAGCCAGGCTCTTCTCAGTGGCAATAAGACAGAGGCAAAGGACAGAAACTGGAACATATGAACATAAGAGAGAACTTCTTTTATGTGCAGTGACCGAGCACTGGAACAGGCTGCCTGGAGAGGATGTGGAGCCTCCCTCACTGGAGATATTCCAGAACTGTCTGGATGAATCCTGTGCCATGTGCTCTGGGATGAGCCTGCTTGAGCAGGGGTTTGGACCAGAGGACCCCGCTGGTGGTCCCTTCCTACTTGAATTGTTCTGTAATTCCATAATTCTGTAATCCTGCAAACCAAGGCTGTCCACCACTGTGGCTGACACAGCTGAGGTGGGAAGGAGCAGGAGAGGGCAGGGATGAGAACAAGCAGTGTCTTGACTCAAACACGACAGAGAGTATAGGTGGCTGTAAATTATATTCAAACTTTGCCCTACAATAAGCAGAAAGTTGGGAAAGAAATGCACTCCAAGTGCAGCATCTGAGGAGGTGCAGGTTACAATTTCAACCCTCCAGCTGGGGCTTCTGTGCCAAAACCCAGTGTCCCTTTTACTGACCTTACCCAGAGTACTGCAAAATAAGGTAATGGTCTGCAGGAATAAAGGTGAAAGAATTTGACCTCAGTGTTTTAAAGAAGCTAAATAAATCTACCACAAGAAATCCAAAGTATCTGGAGACTGAAGTGGAGGAAGTTAATACACCCTTATAGGATATTGCTCAGGCACAGCATGGGCACAGATGCAGGGAAAGAGATTTATTCCAGCAATGACAGTGGAACCACTTCTATGGCCGAAGACAATGGGGAATAAAATCACTTCTATTGTTCATCAATGGTACCCCTTTTGCTTCCTGCCCGTAAAGATTTTCACCTTTGATGCTACAGTAAATGACCAATACATCACACGGTAAATGCAATTTCCTCTCAGATTTTTAATTTCTTCATTCCCTGGATAAGCCTCAGCTGGAGGAAAAACGAAAGTCTCCAGAGTTTGCCGGTTAGAAGTGTTACAATATTGATTTCACAGAAGGTCACAGATCCAGCTTGTGGTTTTTTCATCTATTCCCCAGAAAAGATACACTACGAAAGCAGCACGTGCTGGGGACCTCAGACTATAAAAGAAATATCAGAAACTGGTAAAACTGAAGCAAAATATAAGGGATTCAAAACTTCCTACAACACAGGGAAAAATGAAAAAGACATAGTAAGAAATTGTTGAGGACTTCACAGGTACTTCTCCATTGTCCTAAAAATGAATTCTCTACTCAACTGCATTTCTGACTGTTGGCCTCAAAACTGACATTTAATGACCTGACTGTTTAATTTTTCTTATATCATGGCAGCCAAGTTTCACCAAAAAATGCTGAGACTCAGAAGCAGATCTCTTTCTTTCAAGAGAAAATGTGACAGATAGCAGTGATGCATAGCGGGAGAAATAATTAGAGAACTGATTTGTATACAGGACAAAATCAAGTAAGGACATTGGTCATCATACATTTATAAATGTAAAATGAAATGGAGCTCTATTATCTCAGCTCTTTTTCCAAGTTCAAAACTGAGACAGACACAGACCCCTCAATTTACCTGTTGACAACTGAATTGTATTCTATAAGCTGTCAGGTGCCTGTGCTTGCCAAAGGGATGAAAAAAAGTATCATATGTAGCTCTGATAATAACATTTCTCTCTTTTCTTTTTTTTTTTTCCCCATAGCTCCATTCAACCCTCCCAATGATGCAGACAGTATGGTCAAATTTGATGCCTATGGAGACGGGATAGGACGATACAACGTGTTCAATTTCCAGTTCACTGGAGACAGATACTCCTACGTGAAGGTCGGTCAGTGGGCAGAAACTTTGTCACTGGAGGTAGACTCTATCCACTGGTCCAGGAGCTCTGTCCCTGTCTCCCAGTGCAGCGACCCCTGCGCTCCTAACGAGATGAAGAATATGCAACCAGGAGATGTCTGCTGTTGGATTTGTATTCCCTGTGAAACCTATGAGTACCTGGCTGATGAATTCACTTGTGCAGACTGCGGGCCTGGAAAATGGCCCACAGCTGACCTGACTGGCTGCTATGACCTACCAGAAGACTACATCAAGTGGGAAGATGCTTGGGCAATAGGTCCTGTTACCATCGCATGCCTGGGCTTTATTTGTACTTTCATGGTCATCGGGGTGTTCATCAAGCACAACAACACCCCCCTGGTCAAAGCCTCTGGCCGTGAACTGTGCTACATATTGCTCTTTGGGGTCTTCCTGTCTTACAGCATGACTTTCTTCTTCATAGCCAAGCCTTCTCCAGCCATCTGCACCCTCCGCCGTTTGGGGCTAGGAAGTTCCTTTGCCGTCTGCTACTCTGCCCTCCTGACAAAAACAAACTGCATCGCCAGAATATTCGATGGCGTAAAGAACGGTGCTCAGAGGCCCAAGTTCATCAGCCCCAGCTCTCAGGTGTTCATCTGCCTGAGTCTCATTTTGGTACAGGTGGTGGTGGTGTCTGTGTGGCTCATCTTGGAGGCGCCGGGCACGAGGCGATACACGCTTCCCGAGAAGAGAGAGACTGTCATCCTGAAATGCAACGTCAAAGATTCCAGTATGTTAATGTCCTTAACATACGATGTAATCCTCGTGGTCTTATGCACTGTGTATGCCTTCAAAACTAGGAAATGTCCAGAGAACTTCAACGAAGCCAAGTTTATCGGTTTCACAATGTACACAACGTGCATCATTTGGCTGGCCTTTCTCCCTATATTTTATGTGACATCCAGTGACTACAGAGTAAGTCTTTGGATATCTGTTCCCCTAAATCATATAGATCCTTTTAGAGGACCGTGTCAGCATTTACTAAAGGATTTTTTTCACTTCTTTTGTCCCCTAGGTCCCTTGCAAACAAGTTCTCTTTCAATGTTACCAGATTTTGGCTTCCTTCTAAAAAAGGTGGTCTCATTTCAAAAAAGAGTATGTGCGGTCAGAGCTGGAAGAGATTAATATTGTTAGTCTGATAGCTATAGAGTCATAACATATGGATTAAATGTTCATTTGGGTTCATCACTATCTGAAATCACAGTCCTAACAGAAAAACTCAGTAGATCATGACCGAATGAGTTATTTGGCAGAAATGGAGCTTAAAACAAAATCTGGACTAACCAGTCCGCTTCTGCAAAAGAATCTGCTATTAAAACACGGTATTTTCTTCCAAATAAAAAATAAATGGATAGAATTTCAAAATTTCCTATGAAACAGGGTTGTTTAAAAAAATTCAGCAAACGTTCTACTTAAATACAGAACTTTTTATTCTTTCTGCACTTTATAAAATACATACCTCACTGAGCAGAAAATATTGGTCAGCCTTCACCAGCAAACTTTAGAAACATTAAAGTGTTTAAATTGTCAGACAGCGTTGCAAAGCTTCAAATTCAATAAAATCATATTTTTGAACAGAAGAAAATTGCCTCAGAAAAAAGATTCAGATCTACTCCACTGGAAATCTCACAGTTATTACGATGTGAGAAGTGACTCTGGGAGTTGGCCCTTACAGCAGTTTGCAGAGAATCAGTTCAACTTTCTGCCCAGAAGAAAGGGAGATTACCTTAGGGAGGTATTATCACCAATAGTGTGTACATGAAATAGCATATAAAACTGTGGAGCTAATAATGTCACTTAACACACTTTTGGTGTGGCCACCCTGGAACAATACATTTAGTACTATTTTACTCAGCTTAGGAAATGTACTGAAAACCTCTAGAAAACAAGGATAGGTAACAAATGATGCAGTGAGACACGCAGAGCGACAGTAAAAGAGCTAAATATATTTAGTCTAGACAAGAGTAAACCCAGGGAGACGCGATCACAGACTATAAATAATTTCAAGGCAACAAAATGAGAGGAAGGGATTATTCAGTCTCAGGAGAAGTTAGAATAGCAAGTAATGGATTGAAGCTAATGAAGGAAAAGTTTAAAGAAGGCACTAGGGAAGAGCTCCGGACATCCAAAGCAATCAGGAAGACAGACACAGAAAGAAGGAAATATCAGTGCAGACAGTCACGTGAGTGGTCAGTACAGACAGTAATGGCCAAGAGGAGCATGACTTGATTGTTCAAGCAGAATTTTACAGCCTTACCTCCTGAGCAGAGTTTTCAAAACTGCTTGTAGGCATTTAATTTATATACAAGGTTCCAAATAAACCAGCTCAAGTACTACAAAATCAGCAGAAAATGCTTTTAACATCTTTCTGATATTTTCATGACAAGTCTACACTTCTGGGGTTCCTTTGAAAAGCCCATATTTAGTTTCCATGCAGTGCCACATGTTGACTCTGAATAAACTTGTGCCATCCTAATGTAGCCCTAGTCTGGCAGCATCACCAATAAACAGCCTTAGAAACATCACCACTCAGCTTGGAGTCATCTGCAAATATGCTGAGGATACACTTGATCCTTTCATCTATGTCATTTATGATGATATTGCATAACACTGGTCCAAATATGGACACCTGAAGGACTCCACTTGTCACTGGTGTCCATCAGGACTCCGAGTCATTGGCCACTGTCCTCTGGATGTGACCATCCAACCAATTTCTTATTCATCTAACAGTCCACCCATGAAATCCATGTCTCTCCAGTTTAGAGAGAATGATGCTGGGGGCACCTCCCAAAGGCTTTACAAATTCCAGGTAAATGACATCTGTAGCCCTTGGTGAAGCCGTGCTGGCTGTCCCGAATTGCCTCCCTGTTCTCCATGTGCCTCAGCATAACACATGGTCTAGCAGGATTTCCTGCACTCTGCCAGCACACCAGTCCAGGCCGAGAGGCTGGGTTACACACTGAACCACTGGAGTGACCTGGATTAAAAGGAACCCTGTGGGATGGAGCTATTTTTAACCCAAATCATTTAATTGATTGAGTGTATAATTATGCCAGCACAGCTGAGTTGCTCCAGGCAGCACAAATCCTAGGAAAAGCAGCATGAGGAAGAGAGCTTTGATAGTGAAAAGAACTTAACTTGAAACTAATAAAAATAAAAGTAGCTTCGTTTACTGTTGTTTCATAAGAAAACTCCTGTCTTGTCTTACCTATACAGCACTCAGTTCAATATCCACCTGACCTGACAGCACAGGTCCGTGGACAAAATGCAGAGAGGTGGAGGAGAATGTGCAGCTGAGGTGTTCCTCTCTCGTGTAGGCTCTGTAGGATCTTCCATGCTCACGCATCCTGTGAAAGCTGAGCACATTTCATGGTGCTTGCCACATCCACATTATGCAAAGAGTGATTATTAAATGATCACAGTTATTATCCTTATTGATGACAAAACGCCAATTCTGCTCAGTGTATATGTAAGGCAACAATGTCCATTCCCTACTCTATTTTTCAATTTGCACCAATTATTTCTGACAAGGAGATATGAGAAGCATTCCCATGGAAGAAAGCTAATCTCAGAGAACTGCAGGAGTATAACTAAGGAAAAATGAGCCGTAGATGTAAAATCATTCAAATTAAGCAATAGAATTTAAAGCAGTTTAATTCAACATCTTAATTAAGAAATCTGCTTAGAAGAAAATAATATAAACTGAAAATGAGGCAGTAAACTGGCACCTAGTTATACTATTGAATAAAAAGGATAAAAGATAGACAGTGCCAGCAAAGTTACACTAAGAAATGCCCCAAGGCAACTATTCTAAAATCCTGCAGGCTTACAAACAATTCATGTCTGAGCCCAAAAACTGATGGCTCAAAATCAGGACACCTTTCAGACCTAGTCTGAAAACAGTCACCAGATATTATCTTTACTCCAAATCACACTTATATTTCTGCAACGGCTTACTCAGGTTCTCTGATTAGGACTGGGGCTAGTGACTAAACTGGTTTTCAGATGCGTACTTTGCATGAGACACCCAATATAAACCCACATAATGTACACTATGTGTGAGCTGGTTCCCACTGCAGCCAGCATTGCTCAGATATTGCATGAAGAGCATTACAGAGGGTTCTCTCTGCAAGTTAAAAATCAAGGGTAGGAGAGGAAGAGATCGGATCTATCCTTTCTCTGCTAAAATGAAGGAGAACACACTCAGTCAGTCTCTCCCTGACATGCAGAGGCACAGGGCACCATGAGCACCAGCACCTCATTCACATGATACTGGGATTGTGGATGATAAGGATGCAGCAGATGTTCACACCAGTCTGCACCAGTGCAAACCCCCAGGACTGTGGTTCATGCTCTTGTGTGATAATGTTGCTAGTATTTTGCATTTCAGACCTTTCCATATTGAAACATAGTGCTTTGTGCCCACTCTCTCCTAGGTGCAAACCACCACCATGTGCATCTCTGTGAGTCTGAGTGGCTTTGTTGTGCTGGGCTGCTTGTTTGCGCCCAAGGTGCACATCATCCTTTTCCAGCCCCAGAAGAACGTGGTCACTCACAGGCTCCACCTCAACAGGTTCAGTGTCAGTGGGACCGGGACCACTTACTCCCAGTGTAAGTAACGAGACTGCCACCTTTCTGTGGGTTCGTGGTGAGTTTGAAAAAGACTAGGTGGGCTGAACTATGTACCCCTGTGAAAGCATCTTTTCCTTTGTGCCTGGAGAGGAAAACTCATCCCCCTCCCACGGGAATCAGCTCAGAGCCTGCTCTGAAGCTCACTGAAGTCAGCAGAAAGTTTTTGGCCGGCTCTGACTCCAGCCTGTAGCACACACCAAACACACCCTGTGTCTCAGTGTCACTCTGGCAGTGTGACAGGAACAGATTGCCTTGGAGTGTTCCTGTCAGAGCACACGCTGACAGGATCGGGGCCTCCACGCAGCCTGCTCTCAATGGCTCATCACCTGCATTATAAGGAAAGGCTCCAAGTCTGCAGAAAATGCATCCGAGGGATGCCATAAACTGCATCTGTACGTGTAGCACGATCAATACCCTTTGTCAGTGCCACAGCCTGGAGATGCAATCAGTGTTCTGTTGCAAGGACAACTCATTTGCTCTGATTCCCTTCTTTCCTTCATCTTCACTCTCTTCATCACAAGCAGGTTCACAGCTGTGATTTTGTTTTGAGGCTGTCACTCCTTTTCTGGATGAGTTGCTGAGAGAGTTTTATGCATTACAAAAAAAAAATTGGCCACCTGTATATTTGTTTAGGTTTTTTTTCTTTGTCTTGCTTAACCAACTTAATTCATTAAAGATGGGAGCACACGGCACCTCATTCACAGAGTTCTCTGAACAGCATGTCCACTCTGGAAACCTGATTGAAAAGCACACTATGGCTATAAAGAGGAAGAGAATAAGAAACAGAGGAAAGGGAGGACACAGAGCAAGGCTTTTCTAGCAAGTTCACAATAACCTAGCCTGAGGTTTTTGAGTGTCACTTAAATTTCAAAATTGTCTCAAAAGCTTTGGCACTTCAGATTTCAGACGGAGCATGGAAGTAACTTGGCACCCAGCTATGTATCACATTAGCAGGGATTAGGAATTGAAGGAATCCCAGCCATGCCTGGCTCTCCCATCCCAAAACACACTGTGCAATAATGCCCAGGGTCCCCCAAACAGAGATCAGCCATGTGGCTCTATATGTCCCCAGTCTCATCAGAGTCAGGACTGCATCCAGTAGAGCAAACACTCCTTGCTATTTTGGAAAATTTAATGAGAAGGCCCTATGTGCCTGAAGTGCTGAACACTCCCAGAAGACCAATTGATTCCCAAAATCTCTTAGACATTTGGTCCCTTGATGAAATGGTAAGTTCCATGAGATTCGTTTCATTCCTTATGAATTTTGTGTAAGTGGTTTTTCCAAGTTTTTTAATACTCTCATGCTATGGAATTATCTTAGCCAGAAACCATTTTGATTCATAAATACTTTGTACTGGATTCTGGATTGCATTTTGGAATTTGCTACTTCTGTTTTAATGGCTGGATAACGTGTGTGTGTCTGTGTGTGTGTGTGTGTGTGTGTGTCTGTGTGTGTGTAAGCATGCATGAAACTGAGAGACATTCTCAGTGCACATCTTCACATTAAAACCTACATTTGCAGCCTTGTGAACAGCTTGAGGACATTAAGGAAAGCATAAAAATCCAGACTTACAATCTATAACTACTTCATTGTTTGGAAAGGTTGCTGCAGTTATTTACTTTTACTGCTTACACCTAATTGAATTAGGGCTGCTTGCCTTGTTGGGCTTTTTGGAGCATGGAAAGACATGGAAGTAGGGCTAAAAAGTACATCACACACAAAGGAAACAGCCCTATAGTTTCCATCTAGGACAATTATTTGGGAAAATAACACTGTCTATCACGGTGACAATATTTTCAAGATGAAAAATCTTCCCTTACTCTCTTCCATTAATTTTTAAATTATTATAAATAAATTTCCATTATTTTTCTTAACCATTTAGTCATTTATAAAACTCCAAAAAGGTTGTCATCCAAATTGGTGCTAATCTTGGTCTAAAATATTCCTTTCATCACTCCTGGGGCTGTCAGCTTGTTTTTATTTTGGTCTTGATAGCATTTTCATCATTCAGAAACTTCTTAATATCAGACATTAAAATTAGCTCTAGGGCATTCTAGTAACGTTGAAAAGCCAGTTCTTATAGATTGTCAGAGCTCTAGAGGTCAGGAGCAGCCACGTTGCTCAAACAGGCAGTGTTTTTCCTATCTCCACGGATTCCCACCTCCAGTGCATCTCAGGGTTGCCACCACCTCTTCGCTCCATTGATCATGAATGCCATGAGCATAGTGGCTCTTGAACAGCAAGTGACACACAGACAGTTTTAAACACAGCTCCCTGAACCATGAAAACTCGTCAAACACTGTGAGAAAAGGTGACACTCATGATGCTTTTGGGTAGTCTAAGTGTTAGTGTTGAGCTTTGATCATTCTGATAGCTGAAGTCTGGACTAAAAAAAGAATATAGATTTAAGCCAAATAGAGGCAGCTTAAGAGTGTGCTTCAGTATATGACATGTTTTGAGATGTATATATCTGTACACATTGTTTTGATTCTGAAAATTCCCATTTGGCAGCGTGCTGCATAAGTTCTGCTGCCCAAGCAGTGTCTCTCCCATTGGGATGTTCCCGTTTTCCTCTTTTATGGGCTTCAGCATCCATAAAACTTCACAGAGAACTCACCTTCATGATTTCATAAGCACCTTCATGATTCAGACTAAGCTTTTATACCCAGATGTGATTTATTCAAGTTACGTCCACATGGAGAGCTGCACACAGAGTTGAGCTCCTCCAGTGGCCTGCACAGGGGTCAGAAGGAGAAATGAACCCATTGTTTATAGCCAGACTGGCAATTTTTTTCCTCTGAATTTATTTTCCCAGGTCTTGTTCCAAACTATCCCTGATACAATGGAGATCAACTCACAGTTGTCCAGGTGTGAGCATGGGTAGAGGAGACAATGCTCTCAGGCCCATGGTGTGATTCCTGTGCACAGCCAGGATTTGGACTCAATGCTCCTTGTGGGTCCCTTCCAAGACAGGCTATTCTATGACTCTGCGTGGCACACAGACAGCAAATTCAGATCTGCCTGTTCTCGGCTGTGTAGGCAAAGCTGCAAGGTCACCACAGCAGTGCTGGGCTCTTGCACTGTACCTCTGGTTCTTTACCTTGGATTATCTAAGCAAAATGAGGGACAGCCAGGAAGAGGGAGATCAAAAGCATGAACTCGAGCCAAATCACAACTTCTGCTGATGTCACACTTTTGTCCTTGGTCTCAACACAAAATGAAGGTGAAGTGTCTCTTGCATATCCAGCAGTATTCCAGGAAACCCCTTGGCAGCTGCTCTAAGACACGGAGTGTAGCTCAGAACCCTGCAGGGCCAGTGATTAACACTGCTGAGGTTTGTAATGAAAAGCAAGGTCTTTTGTTCTGTCTCAGGAGAGCTGGATGCTTGGTGTGAACACTTTACTCCACCCAGCAGAGTTAATAACTGCATCCCAGCACTACAAGAGAAGTACGTGCTGTGCAGGAAGCCTGGAAACTTAAAAGGCAAGGCCACTCATTTCTCACCTACCACCATATATTTCTGTCCAATTTTGATATTCTCCTGACCCAGTTACCATAGTATTTGAGCTATTCATGCTTGTCAGTGTGTTGGACTTCAAAAAAAAAGCCTGAAGCTAAAAAAATTCTGGGTAAGTGACTGATGTTCATGGAAACAAAATGCTTTTGCCTGTAGCCATACTGCAGAAGAACAGGGATTTGAATCAGGTTTCCTGAGAAGAACTGATTTTTCTATTTTCTAACAAAAAGTAGAAATAGAAATAACAACAATAATAAAAATTCGGGTCATTGTGCTGCCATGTTATACCCAGTTAACAACAGAATACAAAACCAGAATAGAAAATACAAGTTAATTTTTGCAAATCAGAGACATGATGCCCTGTGGTCTTTTACATACAACAACTGCTCCACACCTGTGACTCACAACACACATCAGTGTCATGAGAGATCAAACTCCACCGACCTAATCGAGAAGAGGGGCTCATTCTTGGGTCTCCTGTTTATCAGGAAGATGTCCTGCCCTCTGAGTAGTAGGCTAGTCCAGTAGATGCCTCTAAATTTCTTTTGTTAAAGCAATTCTGTTTTCCATGAAATATTTATGCAGTCAATGAAAGAATGAAAAATACCAGCTGATTTGAAGAAAGAATAGTATTTTCTAAAAATTATTCTAAGCATCTTTACAGAACCAGTGTGCAACTGAGAGTGCAGCCAGCACCAGATGTGGAAGATTGAGCATGCCCTTGTCAGCTGCATAAATTGCTTTTTACACTGGATGATTGTGTTTACTAAGTTACTGCTTGCCATGTGTTTTCTTTGATGAAGGCATCACATTTCTCTGGGTCACTGTTACCATTAACCAAATGTATTTTTGAAAAAGCAGCTTTATGGTGCCCTGAGCAGAGATGTCACAGAATATCTGAAAACACGTTCCTGATGCCCAATGGATAATTTTAACAAAGATGGACAAACCAGTTTACTTTTAAATTAAAATCCACACGACTTAAGAAGAATATAGTAATATATTTTATGCTCAAAATACAAATATATTTGGAAACAGATTGTTATACTCAGATTCAACTGTCACCTAATACCACTAAAGCAACGAAAAACTGATGTATAAAATGTTATACCATGTAAACAAGTTTATCAGAATCTGGTCCTCACCTCTGGATGCATACTGAATCCTGATCCAGAGCTCCTAGACATGAAGCATATTATAGGCAGAAATTATTCTGGGATTAGGTGAGAAATAATCTTGCTTTTAAATTCTTATTAAAAAATTTCTTCACTTGACCCAATATGTTCTTAGAATTCTTATTTTTATTAATTGAAAGGTTATTGACACAGAATTCTAATATGATAGATTATCTCCTGGATTTAAAACTACATGTATTTTCTTCATGAACGTCCACTCTAACTATGTGAAAGCTCAAAGGATCAGACCTTAGCATTTCTTGCCGATAAAACACAAAAACTCCAAAGGTTCACTTTTTTTACCGAGGTATTTTAGCACCATTCTAGCTGTATTAATTCACACTACCATGCAAAGTGCTACAAAGCGAGACCCAGTGGCACAGAATCATCAAAAAAAAAAAGAAAAAAAAAAAGAAGTATTTTATTCCGACACTTCTTGGAGAAGCGTAATCACCCTCCAAGCTCCCAGTGGTCAGCGAAGTGAAATCAGATTTCTTCAGAGGATGCTTCAGCCTCAGATCTGAGGTGCCATGCAGAGGTGCAAGCAGCACCTCCATCAGCTCTGCTGCTGATGCAGGCAGTGACTTTTCATTAGGCACCTTGGTTAAATGGGGTGAGATGGCCCAAACCACCACAAATTCTAATCCTGCGTGTTGTCCCTTTTTTGCTGTCCTGAAGTCAGTTGATTTTCCCCTCTCTTTCTCTTTCAGCATCTGCCAGTATGTACGTGCCAACCGTGTGCAACGGGAGGGAAGTTCTGGACTCCACCACTTCGTCTCTGTGATTGTGGCTCGTGGTTCAGTTCTTGAGTTTTTAGACTGTTAGGCAAAATTTTGCACATGTTGTGCACTCCAGAGAACACCAGAAAACAAAAGACATCCAAGCAAAATTAGTACCTTTTTTTAGAAACAGTGTAATAAATTATTTTTGAGGATTGTACAGTATATAGTGACGTTCTGGAACTTTTTAGACTGATTTTAGCCCTTCTGTTGTTAACGGTCGTAAGGGACATGTAAATAACCATGGTTCACAATGTGCATAGTCCTGCAGTAAGGGAGTGATTGTTGCAAGCACAGTTGCAATGTTAGGTGACTTCTTTCCTACGAATTTTTTTTGTAGCTCCTTGTTGTAATTAACTTAGATTGCATTTCTATGTTGTATATTACAGTTACCTTACGTGTAACAGATTGGTTTTCTCAGCACAAAACAGCAGTATTAATGTAAAGGCACCAATAATAAAAAGATAAAAGTTTTTCAGCATGGTTTCATTTTTGTTTCTTACTCTTTCAAAATCGTTACATTTTTGTAGAGAGCAGGTTAGGTAAAAAGGATAAAAAGTCTGGAGTGTGTGTACAAGGGTATTTGTGTGTTGGTCTGTGTCTGTGTTATAAAATCCATATCACAATATATGTGCTTATGATTAATGCTTTTCCAATAGTCACATAGAAATTCCCTCCTCTTAAAAAACCTTCCACATTATTAAAGCATCTCAATTTTTTTTTGGTTATTAAAATGTAGGGTAATTTTCAAAAGTAAAAATGTCTAATTTCATCTTAATGAGATATTAGCAAAAAATTTTGGACTCCTGGTTCACTCATTTGGCATGACTAAATGCTGTCATGCACACAATAGATTGGTAGCGTATAAAAACAAAGAGAATTTAGATTAGGTTGGAAGAAAATCTGTCAGAAAATTAGCTAAGACTGTTTACTATCTCTAGCCAAAACAAAACTGGTTCAGCTTGTCTGCATCAACAGAGCTGTGAAAGGTAATTGGAGCACCACAGAGACCAGAAAGTCAAAAAAGAGAAATGCAGGAGACATTTACACACATCTCTGGGGTGACCTTTGTGCTCAAACAAAATGCTTCAAACACACATCCCACCTACTAAGACAATTGCAAAATACCTTAAAAGTCTGGCTTTTGAAACTGCACTCTTAAAGCTGCCCTCACTTTATTGAAACAATCTGAAATCCTCCCTTTTGCCAGGTCCAAAAAGTCATTAAGGAAACAAACACACCTCTGATTAATGTGTCTGAGCATATTTACCTAAGGGCTTGTTCCCATTGATCTCATTCCAGCTGAGGTCAGTAGCAAAATTCTCATTGACTTCAAAGGCAACACTGGAGAGGCTTGAAAGTCAGAAACTATGGATACACAATGTGGGATGTACATATTCTCTGGAGCCCAGTTCTCCTGCACTTGCAGATGTTTTCACACATTTCTGGAAAGCTGCAAGTCCTTCAGGGCTGAACTGGCAAAGGAAGCAGCTGTTATTTGGAATGCAAAAATTAAAGATGCAGGTTCTTAAAATTCCTGCTCATAGATAGCTGCTTATATTTTCTAAACATCCACATGTCCACCAGCAGAGACTTCTTGATGTCAATGCTTCCATGACTGGCTACACAGGCAGCCATTCAAGCCTCTGCATGACGGAGCTGTCCAGAACAGGAATCCCTGTGACTTTCCCCAGAATACACATAGGTCAGCCTGCCCTATATGCAGAGCTCTGCACTCAGCTTCTTCTTCTCCACAACCTCTGGCATGCCTAATACTTCAGACTTGTTTCCCTCCTTGATGCAGGGCACAGGATCAAGTTTTGACAGGCTGGGAGTCTTCCTTTTCAAATTCTATTCTATTCTATTCTATTCTATTCTATTCTATTCTATTCTATTCTATTCTATTCTATTCTATTCTATTCTTCCAAGCTGGAAGAGACCCTCAAGATCATCGAGTCCAACCTCTGTCCCAACACCTCAACTAAACTAAACCATGGCACTGAGTACCACATCCAATCTCTTTTTAAATACGTCCAGGGATGGTGATTCCACCACCTCCCTGGGTAGACCATTCCCATATTTTATCACTCTTTCTGTAAAAAATTTTCTCCTAATATCCAACCTATATTTCCCTTGGCGCAACTTAAGACTGTGTCCTCTTGTTCTATCAGTTGTTGCCTGGAAAAAGAGACCAACCCCCACCTCACTACAACCACCTTTCAAGAAGTTGTAGAGAGTGATAAGGTCACCTCTGAGTCTCCTCTTCTCCAGGCTAAACAACCCCAGCTCCCTCAGCCGTTCCTCATAGGGCTTGTGTTCCAAGCCCCTCACCAGCCTTGTTGCCCTCATCAAGACCTCCTAAAGCACCTCAGGTTGGGCAGCTACATTCATTTGACTTTGGTGTGCTCTTTTGTGCACTAAGAGGCTGGTCACAGTGTGACAAAAGGTCAGAATACCTGACCATAATGCTGATGTCTCATCTTTATGGAGCTCTTAAAAATGCCTAGGCCAATGAGAGTTTCTTCTCGATTTTTATGGAAAGCCACAATCAGGGTCAAATGCACTTCATCGAACACTCACTGTTTACAAGGACTAAGTAAATAGCTACATCTCAGATTGTCAACCCCTTCTCCCTTTGTACTCAGTGGAAGGAAGTAGGTATAATTCCCATGGCTTATCTCAAGCAGACACTTCAGGCAGGGATGAAACTCTTCAAATAAAGGCAAGCACGGCTTGCTCAGATCACAGAGTTTGCACTAAAAATTAAGGCATTGTGTCAGATGAATTCCAGCCCCAGAATCTAAATTGACATTACTGAAGTTAATTTATAGCAGGTGAGGATCTCACTGTGCTGGAGTTTTCATTCATTTTGACAGCACTATTGAGAAAATGACCCAGTGTCTGTGTCTGTGTCTGAACGCCTGCTATGAATACTTAGTTGGCTTGAAAGCCACTTGCATGTGGGGTTTTCATCCAAAAAAAAACCAACAACCAAAACATGCAGAGCTCTGGAGTTCCATCCCCACCGAATGCTCCTGACATTCTTGTACTTTATTCAGGCTTGTCTTGAAAGCCTTTCACTACTTTCCATTGGATGTCCATGGATGCAGATTGTTTGGTATTGCCTGATGAAGTAATCCAGTTTCAAAACACAGCAGGACGGAAAAGGAAAATGTCAAAGCAGAGGCTTTCCACACCATCCTGGCATGAAACCTTCTAAGAAAGGGAATTTTAATTTTTTTTTTTCTTTGCTGTTGTTGCACATCATTAGTTTCTCTATTTAAAACAGTCTATAGTTTTTGTATCCATTTATGTAAAACTTGGGTTCAGAGTACAAACCTTTTCCAGTCTCTCTACTGCTCCCATCATATTTAAAGATTTGAGCAGTTCACCTCAAAAGAGGGGGGTCCTGTCAAAGTTCCTCCCAAGCACCCTGACTGTGAGCCTTGAGAGTCATCACACTGCTCTGAGCCCTGCACTCTTGGGAGAGAAATGCTGAAATCAGAGGAAATCCTGTGGAGGACAGCAAGGGTTAACCCAGCATCTACAATGCCTTACTGAAGGCTGAAGAAAACTTTAAGTTTTTATTCAGAAGCCGTAAGTTCCAAGTACCTCGGCTCCCTGATAAAAATCACAATTGCAGAAAGGTTTGTGGAAAACTGATCACTTTTTATTCATTGGCAGAACAGAAAAATAAGACTCAAAAAGTTTATTGTAGGCCAATCTGAAATAAACAAGGTTTGTGGGGTTTTTTGTCTTTGTTCATGGGTTTGGATGTGGTTTTTGGTGGTTTAGTTTGATTTGCTTTTTGAGAAGAGATGTTTGGTTTTTACATCTTTAATGAAGTTTGAAAGCAAGGTCAAAGTCTACTGTGGAAAACCAAAATATTTTCTTTTTTCTTCAAACAATTGTTTGTCCTCAATTAATCGAACACAGCTGTTGTGTTCACGCATAGCCAGACCAATTTTAAAATGAATTGTCTTTTCATACTGAAAAATCAAAACCTATTTTAAAAAGATCATGTTCTCCCTGAATGGAAACAATTCAAAAAATCAAGAAAAAAAATTCCAAAATATCCTGACCACACCCAGAAATTTCAGCTCTGTTTAAGGAGATTTCCACTGCAATCCTTCACCCAATTAGTACAATTAGAGGAAGTGAGACCAAAACAAACCGTTAACTCATCACCAAATGCGGCGTGATGTCCATGGTGCCATTGCCTACTCATTAATGCCTGCAGTCTGCAAGACAAAGGGCAGAAGCTGTTCATCCAGAGCCACCTCAAAGCTTCTCAGCAACACAAACACAGGAAAAACTGAGCTTTCTCACTGCAAGAGGAAAAGGCCAGGGCTAGGCTGGGCTGGTTTTGCAGAGGAAAAGGATGGAGTAGCAAATACCCATCACAAAACCCTGCTGTGGCTCTTAGGTGCTGTTACAGCAGCAGCCTCACAGTACACGGACCTTAAGGAATTCTCCCTGATGAGCTCTTACTCTACATATTCAGAGGAAAAACCAAAACACAATGGCAGCTTATGATCAACTCAATTCTTGTGTCTCCCTCTTTCCTGCTGCATGAATTCAGTGTGGGTATATCCAGCCAGGTGACTGGGGATGTCACTGCACACTGTGACACACACTGCAGATTCTAGGATGAGCCTAACTTCTTTTATTTCTATTCCTCTCCCCTTACATCTTACCAAAGCAGCACAGTTCAGAAGTCTTCAACAAGAAACAAAAACTAGGGGATTCAGTGAAAGCAGCACACAAGGGGAAGGACTAAGGGAGAACACCACCAAAGCTAAGCAGAATTTCACAAGAGTTCTCTTGAGGTTATCACTGAGAAGAGAAGGCTCTGGGGAGACCTCATTGCAGCCTTCCAGTACCGAAAGAGGGCTTATAAAAAAGTTACTTTTTATATGGGCAGATAGTAATAGAACAAGAGGGAATGGTTTCAAACTAAAACAGGAGATATTTAGATTATGTGCTAGGGGAAAATACTGTGAGGACAGCGACAGACTGGAATGTGCTTGCCAGAGAAGTTGTGGAATATTATCTAGAACAGCTATTTAAGTCCTCCATGCTTCATGATATGGACCAGCCAGCAGCATGCCTTGCTGAGGAGGAAATGTCATCCCCACTGGTGTGTCAGCACCAATTGTAGCTGCTTCTGTGCTTACATTGAAGCATCTGTGTTGGTCACTGCTGGAGAAGAGTCAACAACCACTGGCTCCTAAATGGTGACACCCGCTGCTATCTGATTACAATGAAGTACCTTGATTTTACACGTACTACTGGCCCTGGAAGGACAAAAACTGCAAACTTTCCCCTCTACTAACAAAGAATCCCAGAACCTATTTTTCAAAAGCAAAGAGTCAAATCCTTTCTTTGAACAAAGATTATAGATCATTGAAGCTACTCAGCAATTTCCCACTGTGGCTCTAACACACTGAATTTTCCCCAAAGCTTAATCAATAGTATTCTGTATTACAAACACCAACTAACATAATCAGAGCCAAGCCAGAACACATTCTTTGTGCATTTCCACCCTAGCAAGGACTGTCAAAGCTGGGACAATGACGTTCTGCTAATTTGCCAATAATTTATACAGACACCACTAAAATGTGCTTAATCCTCAAAGAGATTCAGTTGCTTGACTCCAGATTTCAAAGAAAAGCATGCAAATGCAGCAATAAAATGTATTCCGTTTAATCAAGCGAACACATAACAGACTGATTCACATTGTTTTATGGCATCAAGTAACAGTTTTTTGATGTGATTCCATGTGGAAGAAAAGGGGGAGGTTGCTGTAAGTATATTTTGGGAGAGCACTAGAAGAGGTCACAGACAGCTGATTTCTTAGTGAAGTGTTAAAGGCTTCCAAAATTTGTCTCTTATGGGAAAATGGAAACTTCCCCTCTCTACTACATCTTTAACAGAAAGAACAGCAGAAGTCAGTTCAAATATTTCAGTTTACACTTCCTTAATCGTTGAAAAATGCAGTTTTCTTATTTTAAGGTAAGTAAAGTCTACAGTATTGGTTTGCATCCCACTATGTTAGCACTGCACCAGATACACCATTAGACTGCCTGGGAGAGTGTTCAACAACATCATGATAAACCATTTGGAAGCAGAGCTGAGAAGAGTCATACAGCAAAGTCTGTCACAGCTGTCAAAAAATTCCATTCCATTTTATTTGGAAAATATAATGGAAAGAGAAGGGAACCAAATGAAACCTGTGTGGTATTAAGTCAAATTAAATATAGTTCATAAAAATTAAGGCATTTCTGCATTACAGGGATATGGGTCCAATGATGACAAAAGAAATGGTGTTCTGGAGAATGAACTGTAATTATGGCAGAGAAAACATATGGAGAGAGAAGGGAAAAAAACAAAGGAGATGTAGACAGATGCAATTTGATGGCAGTGAAAAGTTCTACTCATGACTGAAGACCTGCAATGTTCAGGAAAGGCTGTGGTGCCACCAAACATCTCAAGTCCAAAATTTCAAATATATTTTTACTTTATTTTATGAATGTCCATCAGATATATATCTTTGATGCTACAACACACTAGTTGAATAAAAATCAACAACATAAAAACCCTCATCATAAAAGATCCAAGAAGTGAAATCCCAAAGCCATAACCATTTACTCTGTGAGCATATCATCTTTGACAACCATACATAAATGACATCATGACAACAAATACAATGTACAATAATAAGTGTGCAATGGTACAAAATATACAAAAAGGAATGTGTATTTAATATACATTCAACATTACCCCATAAAAACCTTGGTTGGGAAAGTGAAGTGCCTTTTCAAGACCAACAGAAAATGTACACCACTTCAGCTAAGATGCCTGAAGGATCTCCCACCAAAAGAGTAGTGCGTGTTCTTTACTGGAACTATAAAATAACTGAGCTGAATTTTCCCTAATGAAAAAAGAAATCTAAACTTCATAAAATTTTTGTCCACGTCTAGTGTGTAATAAAATATTTTAGAGTGCAGAAAATTCAGTTTAATTTAAATTTTACTTAAAACTGGGCCCTCTTTTATTGATAGACCTAGCTCAGTCATATAAAATCAAAAATCTATATTCCTTATAGTAAAAAGACTATTTCTGCCCATGTCTCTTTTCTGGTTTTGATGCATTCCACAATTCACATAAATTTGCTGTAATGGAAATATGAGTCTGACCAGAGGTCAATACAAGAATCGTTGCTCATTTTCTCTGGCTCTATACAAGTCTTGCATAATTTTACTCAAATATTTTTTGCCTAAGTTTCAGATTCCTTTGAGTTTGACCTCAGTGGGAATTTCAGGAAATTATTATTGTGGATATTATGAAGATCACATGCTTGTAATGTGGCTGATTTTATGGAAAAGTCCACCTAGCCTCCAGTTTCCAAGGCACCGCTTTGTGCCTTTCCTCCAGAGCTGGTACTTGCACTGACACAGGATGCATTTAGATGCTCTGCAAGTGCATAACCCATGCTCAGCTCTGCTGGACATCCATCCATCCGTCCATCCATCCATCCATCCATCTATCCATCCATCCATCCATCCACCCACCCATCCATCCATCCTCCCTCCCTCCTCACGCGGGCCCAGGAATAAAGGAGGCTGAGTATTTCTAACAAGCCTCCCAACTGACAGAGCTGATCCCTGATTCCCAAAAGTAGAGATTTTTGCTGTACCTCCAGAGTTCAGGCTTTGCTGGTTCCCAGTCCTGTGAAAGGTGACATTTTCAGCCCAAGGGAGGACACTGAATCTGCCAAAGACCTCTCTTGAAAGGACAAGCTTCCACAGAGAGGGACAAGTGCGACTCACACTGTAGGTACCACGTTACGTCTCTTTATAGAGTTTGAACCTGCTGCTGCCTACAAGCTCACGGACCCAGACCTACAACTCACACAACAGCAGGGACCACGTTTAAATTTAATAGCACTAGGTTTTACCCCAGTCCTGATGGCCATGACTTAGGCACCAGAATGGGCTCAATTTGCAGGTGCAACACCATTCCTCCCATATGAGAACACAGACCATCCAGACCTTCAAAGCATTAAGATCAAAAGTATTTCCCAAAGTTCAAAACTCACCTGAGGCTCATTCCAAGTACCATTCACAATTTTGATTTCAAAAGAGACTCACAGTTATGCCAGCAAACAACAACACAGGAGGTTGCAGGCCTCTCTGAAAATAATTTCTTAGGAATATGCGTAGAAGGAGTGAGAAGGAAACGAAAGGTACCTATAAATCATATGGCATGCCTGAGTGATGCCCAGGTGAATGCAAAAAATTCATATTATTTGCAGTATGTATATCTCTTCCTGAGTTGAATTTCATTCCCAGTATGGAATCCAAGCATCTGCTTTCTTTTTTTGGCAAGGTACTCAATCACATGGTAAGGCAATCCAATTTTCTGGTTTGCTTCCTGTCTTCTTTCCTCCTAAATGGCCAAGCATTTCTCACCAAGATCACCACTACAATGTGTGCCAGAATATGTTTAAAATATGGTCCTGTAAAAATAGAAATTAGGTTTGTTTCTTTGAAGGCAGCATTAATTCTTCATATATTCTGGGATCTTGAAGATTTCAGCTGAACAGATTCAAAATTATCTTCCTTTTCCTGCAATGGAAAAGACATGTTCTCATCAAGTGGATTTCCTCAAAATGTCTCCAGCAGTCAGCAAAATCACTTCTTCTCTCAATATCCTTTGACAAAAACTTAACTTTATTTTTACTACAGTAATTAAGTGCACAGTTTGACCCTTTAATGTTTAATAATATTACTAATCCTATAAAAATTTGCCAAACCAATAAAATTATGCTATAGCTATTGTTCATGGTACTTATTTTAGAGGGTACAGGGAAAGTTTCATATTCATAGAATAGGACAGGTAGTCTGAGCTGGGGAATTGCAAGGTAATCGTCTCTATGTTTATTATCACTTAATTATGTGTTTCCTACAATATATAAAATGCTTGAAGCATAGTCGGTGAGTGTAAACACTACTGCCTTGCTCCTGGATTCCAATCTCAATACCTCTGGGAAACCCACAAGACAAAAAGAGTCTACAAATCATTTGCCATCTTAAAAATCAGGGCTAGAGGGTTGAGTTTTCTCTCTGTTTTCATTTTCTGGGTGACAGCCTAGGCCATCTGGCCAGTAGGCATCAAGGTGAGCGAGAAATGTCGACATACACATTCAAATAATTTGGAAACTATCTTAAACTACCTTCATAACCTGATTTTTAAAGCCTCTACTCAGACCAGGACAGCCTGGTGCAGATGTGAGGAAGAAGGAGGAAACTGTCCTATGCTGGTCTAGTGAAAAATACATGTTCTGAAGAACCTGGTATTGTTGTGCTGGAGACAACAGATGCAACTAGAACAGCCTCCAATCCAAAACAGGTTTGTATTTACTTGGCTTCTTATCTTCTCCTTAAAAGTAAGTCATCCCTTTCTATACTACAGGCCTAGCCCTCAATCTCTCAGGTACTCAAACCCACTGATATCTTTGTGCCATGCTGGCAGAAATGGCACTGCCTGAAGCTTGAACATACAGTTAGGATACTGCAGATTTTCTTTCTCTCTCATTTTACATTTCTCCTTTTTCTCCCCTGTTTTCCTCCATATATTTTTTCTGTATTTTACATGCATATGTAGCAGGACATGAACTTCTTCATCTTTTGCATAAATGAAAAGCGATGCCTGTAACATTTGTTTTCGATAAATATATATTAAATTTGAGTTATCTGCAGGGATATAGGACACAGAGCTGAGTAAGCTAATGAGGTACTGGAAGTCGAGTTTGCCAGCTATTGTTATCTAGCAGTAAAAAAAGGAGCAAGCTTAGAAATATCTGACAAGCTTGTTGAAAAAGGAGAGAACACTCAGGAGGCCTGCTACAGTGGATACAGGAACATTAGAAAACTCCAAGCAGGCATTCAAGTTGTCTGAATACTAAAGTACTAAAGCTTACTTCTATTTTTGCAATATCACCAGAAAACTTGATGTGATTTGATTTTATTTACATTTTCAATATTCTCAATATTGAATTAATATTGAATTTCTCCCCCTTTCCACAAGGAAGAGAATTGATTTTGCAGGACAAATCGTCAGGCTGGGGTCAAGAGAAAGTTCTACACATTTTCTGTGCAATGGTAACTTCTCCTAGGGTTATAATATCTGGGGAGCAGGTAGTGTGGCAAGAGGACACCAGTCAAATAAAAAAAGTAAAAGAATGAAGAGATGGAAGAATAATAAGGGGAAAAAAAGGCAGCACACAAGTTTTAATTACATGGCACTCAATCACAGAAAGAAAAAAAAGGGATACAAGGAAAAAAAAATCTCAAAATTCAACATTCTGAGATATTATTTGGACAATAAACTAGAGTACCATGTTTTAAAATTAATTTTTATTATTATCCTGTAAGAGACTTTCCTATGAAGGTTCTTTAGGTTCTTCCTTTTAAGAAACTTTCTAAGAAACCCACTTCAACGAAACTGTTTGAAAGGGAAAATGTCACTTGCCTTTATCCTGATCATAACAGCTGTCCCCACTGGAATCCCTTAAAGAAAACGCCACCCTTCCCATAGCACAGACTTCAAGGCACTTGGAACAAAGACCAAAGAGCTTTTGGGATCTACCATGATGGCCCTCTGTGGCTCCTCTCAGAAATGTTCAAAGAACACCAAAGACTTTGGTGCTGTCAATTCAGACATGCATCCACATCACACATACTGCAGAAAAAAATGGGGTTTTTGGTGTTGCTTCCCACTGAAATGGAGGAGGCTGCTGTGTTGGGCAACAGGCTGAAGCTGATGCTTCCTCTGCTACTGAGTCCTACTCAAAATTATGGTTCTCAAGTCAGCCGTGAAGCCAGCCCAGGTGAGCTGCAAGCAGCTGGCTGGTGGCTCTGTTTCCAATGTTAATTTTTTGTATCTCTAATAGCTGTGTTCGCCTCAGCAATGGATGTGCCTGGGAGGATTCCGGGAAAAAGGTTCTCTCAGCCATTAACTGTTTTTTTCTGGTGTCACCCATGTAATAAAAAATGTTACTGAAATCTCCCTGTGGAGGAATGAGCATTTACCCAAAACCCTACAACATTTCTTAATTTTACCCAGACTGCGGGTTTCAGCAGATCACTATGGACTGGATGAGGTATGTGTGGGAGGCTGCACTGCTGTGAAATTAGCATCAAAAACTCATCACATCCAGTAATAAATAAAGGTAATAATTATTTTTAGCATTAATATTGATAATTACTACTCACCTTTGTTGCCAAGGACTTGAGCTTCCCCAGCAGTGACTGCTTATTTGAATATACTATTTCTTCTTCATTATCTTCTCCTTCCATTATAGCACAGCTGTCAGCAGCTGGCAGTTCACACTCTTTTGAGTTCGTTGTCATCACTAATTTGGAATATTTATACTCCAGCCTGAAGATAAAAAGCCACACAGGAACAGATTTTTTCTCAAATGTCCCATACTCAGAGTTTTTGTAATTTAGATTGCCCACAGTCCTCTCACATAGTTACTTCTGAGGTATTTAGAGGAAATTAGATACTTGTCAATCATTAAAAATACGTAACCAAAATAGTATTAACAATACACTGAGCTCTTGCTCTCCAATCAGTCCTCCATCCTTATAAAAGAACCATGTTTTCCCAAAAGACCATGAGGAGGTCAAGAGAGCTTCCTGCATGAAGATGTGCTGGCTGGAGCAATAATCAAAATAGAACCAAACAATATGGTCGAGAATCTAATTTTTTACCAAGCTGAAAGGGACTAATTAGACTAAAAATATCCTTCTGGTCTTCAGAGCTTGAGAAAGCCATGTTGCTTCCAAACCTAAAGTCAATTTCAAACCCTCAAGGGTTAAAAAGACAGTTCCTATTGGGAAATTATGCCATTGCAAATTACTGCTGATATTCTATATTTTCCTCACCAGAATTTTTTATAGCCACCATTGACAGAAGAAACATCAGCTTGGTGTATGAATGGATTGATTCTACAAGGTACTTCTCATCAACAGTGTCATAAAGTCAGAGGCAGGAAAAGTCTTTCTGTTCACTCCATCAAGCTTTTAGCTAACTTTTATATAGAACACAATTTGTAGTACTTACTTCTGATTCTTCTTCCAAAAATAGCAAGTCAAGGCTATGAGCAGAACAGCTGTGAAAGCACCAACACCAGCTCCAACTTTAAGCCAAAAATCCACTGTTTCACAAGTGCTGGTCCTTTTTTCTGGCAAGGGAACTCCTTTAATGCAATGCTTTGGCTCATTCCATACATATAAAGTTTCCTTTCAAATAGAAAACACCAAAAAGTGAGCTGTTTGTAGGAAAAGAGACAACTGTTTAGACTTACAAGAAACAAGCTGTTCTGAGGTAGAAAGGTCAGATAACTTTTCAATGAAATCTAACCAAAACACATTCTTCAGGTTTTCAGATTTGAGGTTTTCAGTTATATTGTCTAATCAGTCATCCTCTTGCTCGTGCCTGCAGGTTCAGGCATGGCAAAAGGATTTCCTCTTCTGTTCAGCTCTCCATGTGGCACAAGATGGGTTGGACAGCTATTGGGAATGAGTTGTGCCTGCACGGGAGCTGTTGATCAACAGGACAGCTTGAACCTGTGGAAGGCCTTCCTAATATTTGACTAGAGAAGGCAGCAGCAAAAACATTGCAATCAAGTAGGATGAATTTATGAATTGAAATTTGGAAACCTTTTCTGGCCTGCCCCTGATGTTTATGGCTATGAAAGAACTGAACTCCTCTGGGCACTCCATCCTTCAGAAACAACTGTCCTACATGTACAGGACAGGACAATGCATTGAGAGTTCTCATCCTTACTCACACAGCTGGTCAGCACCAGCCAGCTCTCCTCCAGGAGCAACGCTGCCATTGACACCAACATTCCTGAGTCTCAACACAGCTCCTCCCTCAGCTTGCACCCAAGGCAGCTCAGAGCCTGGGCTGAGATCTTCCAGCTCTGCCTGTACTTACTATTGGTGTGCAAACCAAATTTCAACGAGAGTCCAAGTTATACCCAAATGAGCCCACTTGACTTGAAGACATGGGTCCTGTACCTGAAATCCTTTTTTGCAGGCTCCCTCAATCTCGTGGTAGTCTTGCTCTGTGCAGAGAGGGCAAGCTTCTGCACTTTCCCATACAAAGTAAAAAGTGCATCCATCGCAGGTGCCCGCAGGGCAGGAGCTACGAGGAGAGCAGAGCTCAGTTAGCAGTTATGAAAGAAACACTGGGATTGGCATCCTCATCCACATTCTGCTGCTGAAGACTGGGAATGGAAGGGCGAGAAATGGGTAAACATCCATCAAGTCAGCAGATGGAAGAATCTGGGGGAAGAATTTTTCCCAGTTTGTAAAATGCTTTCTCAAGTGAAAACAGGTGTTGAGCTGTCAAAGATTTTGTTATTTTTAACAGGAGAGGAGAGGAGAGGAGAGGGGAGGAGGGGGGAGGAGTGAAGGAGAGGGGAGGAGGGAGGGGGGGGGAGAGGAGGGGGGAGGGGAGGAGGGGGGGGGGAGAGGGGGGGGGAGGAGAGGAGAGGAGAGGAGAGGGGAGGAGGGGGGAGGAGTGAAGGAGAGGGGAGGAGGGAGGGGGGGGGAGAGGAGGGGGGAGGGGAGGAGGGGGGGGGGAGAGGGGGGGGGAGGAGAGGAGAGGAGAGGAGAGGGGAGGAGGGGGGAGGAGTGAAGGAGAGGGGAGGAGGGAGGGGGGGGGAGAGGAGGGGGGAGGGGAGGAGGGGGGGGGGAGAGGGGGGGGGAGGAGAGGAGAGGAGAGGAGAGGAGACTACACCAGCGTTTCACCAGCACAGGCTAGCCCAGCATACACCTCCATCACTGTTCTCCTGCACAGGGTGGCTGTTCCACGTGAATGCTGCTATCTGGTTCCTGTCGCTGTTCTAATGATGTCTGGGTGATTTAGTCCATATGGAATGGACTTGTCCTGTCATGGTTAATTACTAGAAGGATGTTCACCAGTTAATGAAGAGATAACAGCTTCTCTTACTCCAGGAAAAACTAATGGCCTATTTTGTATTCAGCCTGCAGAAGAAAGTTGTACTGGCAGTGCCAGGACAGTCACGTAGATTTTGTTACTGACAATCACATCAGGTCTAACAGCAGCAATGGCCAAAAGTCCATGAAAGAAGTTCGGTCATGTAAATATGAAATATATTCATGCAGAAAAAAATGGATTTCAAGTTGCGTTGTTCTGTATCATTTGGAAACCTGATATCCTGACCTGAAGCACTGAAAAATGCCCAGCCCTAAAAGCCCATGCTGGCTTATCCAGATTTGAATACTTGACAACGAGTACATTCCTCTGTGAATTATGGAGCATTTTTCCAACCTACATGGCAAGAGCACTGACAGACCTTTCTCCTCAACTGCTTTCATCTTATACTGTAGCTTCATGTGATACTACACATCGTGCCTGGAGGATCAAGGAGTTACATTATTTGACATATATCTGATACCTCACTGTGTGAGAACAGCTGACTGCTGAGCTAATCAAAGGGGGATACGAAAGGAGAAGCCAACATGAACTGAGATAAGGTACATGTGTCAGCCGTGTGCCATTTCTGCCCATGCTCTCACTTTGAAAAACAAGGTAGGTTGTTCCTCCCTCACTGCTGGTGCTTTATCACAGTTCACATCGTGTTTATCCTGTGGCACTGGAAGAACAACGGAAAAATTTTCACGCAGAAGCTGATAGTGGCTTATTGCCCAACATAATTTGTAGTGTGACAGTTTCCCTCAGAAACTGGGTAAGCATCTCCAAAGGTGTTCAAATATCAATCACTCATCCATCACCTGTGAAGTAGACTCCACTTTGCCTTCATTCAGGCAAGCACAGTTCGTGTGTCCCAGAGGGACAGAGATCAAAGGATGCCACGCTTCTCACACTGTTAACTTTTGGGAAGGAGGATGAGTGAGAGAGCTATCAGCAGATTTATAGTAATATCCAGACAGAATATAATGGGCCTTGATAACAAAAGAGGAGGGTTATCAGAGTTGAAGGGAGCTTCTGAAGAATCACAGTGTGTTGCTAAAGAGTAATAGAATTGATTCTTTCACTGTTTTTTTTCTCTGCAATTTTTCAGTCATGTTTATGCCTTAAGTTATGTTTATACAGGCATAAACAGGATTTTGGAGGAAAGAAGCTTTTTAAAGTCCCTCAAATCAGACTGAAGGGAAAAAAAGTCAGGCAAATTAAACACAACTGGTACAAGGCAGCCAGGATACAGTGATGAAACATATAAATAAATACATCCCAAACATAAAATAGACAGTCAGGGCTCGCATAAGCATTGCAATAGCAGATTTCAAAGTTCCTAGAACAGCCTGCTCTTCTCCTAAAACAATAATTTTCCCTAGCCACTGCTGTAGATCAAAGAAGAAAAACTACCTCTCAAAGCCTCAACTAGGCAGTTCCAATCAGGAGGCCAAAGATTAAAATAAGGAACTGAAATAAAGGAGAAGTGGAGACACGAAAACATCACTGCATTTTCTTTTGCCTTTAGGCTCAGAACAACCTGCCACACAGCCTAAACATACATCAGTTGGTCTGCTGGAAGGTGATGAACACCTAGGAGAAAAAATGAGGGAGAGAGCACTCCTCATTGCTTTTACGTTACAATATAAAATTACTAATGAGTTTTGTAAAGATTACCTGAGGAGCAAAGGTTTTTTGGCACTAGTAGGACACAAAGACTGAAATACCTGGGCACAGAAAGTTCTCCTTGGTCGGGTTTGTTGGGGTTGCATCTCATTGTCACAACAGTTGCACGGCCATTTTCACAGGAGGTTGTCACTGTTGAAGACCTAATGCCAAACAAGAGGAGAAAAGTAACATATTTCCACTACACTAAATAGCTATTGCTCTTTCATAGGTCTGTAAACATTCATTCAGCTGCAATCCTAACGAAATACCCTTTACCACAGTACTTTTGACTTTGCCAGCTGAAAAGAAAGAAAGAAAGTGCAACAGAATCAAGGCAGGCCTTACCAATTTATTTAAATCTCAAAGCGCTCTGAGATGCCACTGGGGGAATTGCTCTGTTTTTCTAGCTAGTTTGAAATCTGCTGAGTCAAGGAGTAAACTTTACCTCAAAACCAAACAGAACAATTGAAAAGGAGAATCACAGGTGTGTTAAGTCTGCTGGAGAGGTTACGATGGCTCATTCCTGGCCTTGCAACCTGAGAGCCAAACTGTCCTGAAATAGCACAGGGCAAAGGGGATTTAAAACATCTTATTCCAGCATGATGGACATTGTAAGCCAAGCTGATAACATGCTCAAAGTAGGGTCACTGGTGTGAGGCTCAGTTTGCAGAATCAGACACATATTTTAAGTTTTCACATAAGCATAAAGGGCTGATATCCAAAATCCTACATTCAATTAAGTCCCAGCTTAGGAACACAGCTGACATGAAGACCAGCATGTAGACATCTGAACTGAGCTGAGCTTTGAGCTACTTCCTACCCAAGCTGAGGCATTCTGTTTATGGAGAAGAATGAAGAATGGGAAAAGCATACTAGTAACTGTGCATGTTGAAACAATTACTTCTAATCTTTATTAGTCCTTTTTTGTAGCATCAAAGTAAATGGAAATGAAAGTGAAAGAAAATATGCAATCAGAAGTGGACATTTCAAAGTCATATATGAGAAAATACGGAAAGTAACAGGACACTGAAAGTGGCATCTGGACAAATCAAAGCTCTGGTATCACTTCCTACAGCTCAAGCATAATTTAGACTTGAGTAAAGAGTGTTTGCTGATTTTATAAGATGATCTTCAACATGTCAATCGATACCAGGCAGATACTGATTAAAGTGATAAAGATTAAAGGTGAGTTACAGATTCCCCCCTCACAGTCTGACTTTCCTTCAAACAAATAAAGACATTAGACATAGCAACAAGAAGGATTTTTTTACCTACTTGTAAAAGAAATGCACATCCGGTATTTTGCTTGGAGAGGGAGGAAATATATCTGCCTTGATGCTGATATTTTCCAGCGTTGTTTCAACAGTAGCTCCTAAAAAGTGAGAAAGAGAAAAAAAAGGAGCAAACTATGAATGGATTTTTGAGGGGTTCACATGTAATATTTTCTCAGTCTGAAAGGTCTCAATAGCATTTAATGGCATTACTATATATTACACACGTTTTTCTAACTAAACTTTGCAGATATGTATGTTCCTCATACAGTCTGATTTCCTCATGTAGACACAGCAAAATAAAAAACATAATAAAACATCAGTGTAAATATTTATTACTCTTTTATATTAATTTAAAGCAATCATCGGATATTAAAGAAACATAAAATAATTTAGGCTGACAAAGAACTGCTGAAGACATCTGATGCAACCACTCAGGGTATATGTCTTGAGTGTATAACCCTCACACATCAAAACCATGCAATGACCTGAGAAATTTGCAGTACTGTGGGAGATGAAATAGCAAGACTCAGAAGGATTATGGAATCATAGGCAAGCCTTGATGGCGCATTTTGGAACAAATGACAGGCTGGTGTGTGAACTACATGGATTTTGGGCAAAAGCTGAAAAGGAGGAAAATGTAAGTAACCAAAGTTCTTAGAGATCCTTCCAACCCCATAAGTGAGAGTTGGAAGAAGACAGAAAATATTGGTGCTCCATTGCAACATTTCAGAAGAGGGAGTTGTACAAATGGGGCTACATCCTTCTAGGGAGTTAAAAATAGCTAGAACAAGAAGTGGTAGTGGTCAGAAACGGGTGGAAAGGCTAAAGAAAATAAGTTTCCACTTGTTCTTGAAACAGTTCATAGAATCACAGATTCACAGAATGGTTTGAGTAGGAAATGACCTTAAAGATCATATTGTTCCAAACCCCCTGCCATGGGCAGGAACACCTTTCACTAGAGCACGCTGCTCAAAACCCTGTCCAATCTGTTCTTCCAGGGATGGGGCAGCCACAGTTTCTCTGGGCAACTTGTGCCAGTGACTCACTATCCTCACAGGGAAGAATTTCTACCTAATATCTAATCTAAACCTACTCTCTTTAAGTTTGAAGCCATTCCCCCTAGTTCTGGCACTAAATGCCCTTGTAAAAAATCCCTCTCCAGCTCTCTTGTAGCCCCTTTAGGTATTGGAAGATGCTCTAAAATCTCCTTGAAGCCTTCTCTTCTCTAGGCTGAACAACCCCAGTTCTCTCAGCCCGTCACCCAGGAGGGGTGATCAGCCCGCTGACCATTTTTGGCCTCCTCTGGACTCACTTCAGCAGATCCACATCCTTGCTACGTTAGGAAAGGCAAACTTCAACCATTTTAAAATTTAGCAATTGAGATAAAGATCTTGATATCTTTTCTTTGTATTAGGAAAAAATCAGGACTATCTCCTTGTTTTTCATAACAATGACTGTCCTCATTCCTTCAGTGGCAGGAGACAATATTGGCATTTACTGACATGAATGTTTGTGAACTAGAAACCTATATCTAAGAGTGACCTTTAACAGAGCTTTTGATGACAGTGAATTGTCAAAAGCCTCATGGAGAGGGGATATGGTGACTAGAATTACAGTGTGGCTCTCACAATGAGACAAAATAATGGTAATGGAAAATGGGTTTCAGTTCATGGACACATACACAGTGAGAGAAAGTCAACATGAATTTATGGAGAACCTCTCTTGTTGAACAAACCTAATCTCATTCCTTGAGTGCTGTTGAACTTGGTTGCTAAAGAAAGTTATGTAAATTTATCAACTATTTCACTAATTACCACGAGATTCTAATTAAAAAGTTAGCAGTGCACTACTATTAAGCACACAGTCTGCATTAAAAACTATTTAGCTAAGTCATTATAAAATTATCTGGCCATGGGAAATTGTCATCAAACATGGGATGTCTCCAGGCTTCTCTAGGCGTCGATATTGAAGCGTGAAAATGCAAGATTAACATCAGGGATCTGCAAGTAACTGTATAATCCATGCTGATAAAGTGTGTAGATGAGACAAAGATTAAGAGGATTAAAAATAAAATACAGAGCAACTTGATTGCTTGGTTCACTTGGTAAGATGGTCCCAAACAAACTCAATATAAGACAAGTACAGCAAGAAATGAAGGCCAGTCTTAAGAAAGAGAGATTTTCTCTTGGAAACTGTAACTTTGAAAAAACATCCAGAGTGGACAACAGATCCAAGAAGACATCACGAAATCCCTTAAGTCTGGAGAAAGAAGGATGCAGGGATTCCAAATACAAAAGTGATTTTTATTGCCATTATAGCAAATGAAATACTGGAATACTATTCCATTCTATGCTTTAAGAAAATATAAAAAGTTACAGAATGTGTAGAAAGAGCCTCAAAAGTTATTTAAGTGCTCAAGATAAACACATGATAGCAAGACAATTCAAAGAACTCGGTCTACTTAGTTTATCAGAAGGGTGTGATGATTTCAGTACACAAAATATTTCTTCAGGAAGGAAAATGTGGGTGTGATCTGGAGAAAGATTAACAAAAAGTAAGAGCTGAAAGCTGAAGTCAGGGAAATTCAAATAGGAAACAAGTCTGCTTCAAAAACAAACACAGAGACGGTGTTTGACCAGTGGAAAAAAAATGCCAGTGACTGTGGCAAAGCTTTTATTTCTGGCAGTCTTAAAAGTCCAGGTTGAATGCTCTCTCAAAGATGTGCTTTTGTCAAACATGAGTTTCTGGGCTCAGTGCCAGGGAGAAAGTACAAACACTCAGTGCTTGTAATGGATAGGTGAGCAGACCAAATGACTTCATTGTCTAATCTGACCTCAGATTCTGGGAACTTGTGAGCTGGGCCACTGTAAAACTTAATGATGCGCACAGCCACGTGCTGCCCTAAGCCTCCTGATTCCTTGCTTAATTATGTCTCCACATCAGTTTCTTCTTCTGAAATTGCCCAAGTGGGATCTTGGCACGGGCAGAAACACTTGGACTAATGTGACTATCACAGTCGTTGGTCTTGCCCTGAGTGAGGTGGGTACAGAACATAAAAGAAAACCACTGCTTTTTAATTACACTCTCCAGGTATTTGTGCTGAAATGCTATGCACTGTGAGACCCGCCAGACCGAGCACAAGGAAGAGTGAGAAACACAGAAACAGAAAACTAAAAATGGGCACAGCCTCTTCTCTTCTCCTCCAGCCATCCACTGAACTGAAACATCAGCAAAACACGATGGCATCTGTGCAGAGCTGCTTCACAGCTCAGGAACCACCCAAGACTGATCTTGGGCTGCCCCTTCACTCTTCCCTCAAAGTAATGCAGCTGCTGAGCCAAGAAGGATTTACTCTGAGCCCTGAATGCATGAGAGTACATTCACAACAACAACAAGCAGAAGACAAACCATGTACCTAAGAACCTGTCAGCAAGGCTGTTGGACTGCAGAGCCAGAGCTGTTCGGAAACCTTTGCTGTCTGACGGGATGATGGTGGACTGACAGACAAAAGCTCCCACAAAATTGGAAAAATCTTCTGATTCTGCAACCATGTCCTTCAGAGTAACATCTGTGATATTGTCAGTGCAAATTGCCATCTTCTTCCCCTGCGGACAATCAGGAAAAAAGGGAGAAGCTGTTGGTTGTTGATAAGACGTGAAAAAGTTTGGGAAGGGAGAGATTGCAAACTTCCTGACTGCAAACTGGATGAGATTCATTACTTTACCTTATAACAAGCTGATGTCTCTATGTGTCTGTCACAAGAGGGACAAACCACAACAACAAACTGTGCCATTGTCAAAGCTCCGATTAAAGCCTTTTACAGGCTCAGAAATACAATGTCACCTCTGGCAGGTGCTTTATCAGAAATCTGTGCTGTGGAGCACTCCTCTTTGTTTATCTTGACAGCACAGTGTTTACTTGCAGAGCACAGTAAAATGGCTTGCAGAGAAAAACCCTATTTCCCTTGCCTTTAAAAAATATATTGTAGAATACCTCTTTATTTGAGACTTAATCCAGATAAAATATTTTCAAAGCATAAATACATGAAATCCCTAAACAGACATATAGCCTTCAAGACTGCTTTAATGTCATATGTCAAGATCAGTGCTAGAATCAGAGCAACAGCAATGAAAGACAATTTACCATACTCAGTTTTCCTAACAAAATGTCAAGGACTCACCACCTAATCACATGGTTGGTTGTACTGTAGTATCATTGTAGTAGTTTGGGAAAGTGAAGACCAGATCCACAGAGGAGAGAGTACATCTATATGTTTGTGGATCTAGCTGTCAGCAGCTCTAATCCAGGTGGTAGTTAAACATACACTGAAGCCTAAAAGCATGCAAAATGTTGTAAAGAAATGTGACTACTCATTTGTCTCAACTCGTGCAAATCCTTTGGTACATAGGAAAAAGACTTCAGAACTTTTACAGAGCTGAGCATTATTGTTAGCTGCACACGTTGGCTTTCATGGGACAATGCACAACACTGGTACTGCTCTGAAAGGTCAATTTATGTGTGTGACAACATGCTCTGGTGCAGTCCAAGCCCCAGACAGAGAAATTTTGACTCTGTGGCAGAGCCTGTTTAACTCACAGACTAAACACATTTTTCTACCACTGTCCAAGGCTGCAAAGTCAGCACTGGGCATCTTGGCCACTGGCAGACAGCAGGGTGACTAGGAGCTCTGCATACAACACCTCCAGTGAAGCGATGAGGGACACACATGGAAAGCAGTTGCCGGCTGAAAGACTCAAATTCTTCACTTGAGCTCCTTGGTGGCAGCACACGAAGGTCAGGGTTGTGATGCAAGCAACTTAAAGGCACAAGAACTAAGGCAGGATTGGGACAGGAATTTTCTTCTGAGCATTATTTATGGCCTATAACACAGTATCTCTGCTCTGGAAAATCACTTGGCTGCTCAAAAGTCCTCTTGCAATGCAAAGCAAGATCCAAAGGGAAGTGTTTGCACAGTATTGGTGACAAGTCAGCTGAAAGGGTCTTTGTCCTGTCTCAGTGTTATGCCAGAGCATCAACACAAGCAACAAATTGGTTCATCCTCCCAACCCTCAACACCAGCTGAGCTCACCTCATTCCCACACAGGCTGATGTTAAAGAAGTGGAAGAACTTGGTCCCTCGAGAAGTGAAGCTGGGTCCACTCATCAACGAGCCCACCTGGCTGAGGTTGCTAAAATTGTAATTCAGGCTCTGGTTATCCTTGACATAGGACACCAGGCAGTCACTGAAGCAGGCAGAGTGGTCCTGCAAAGCAGAGGCATCCATTAAAGAGCAGTTATGGAACAGTGGAAAACCATTCACCTAGGAGTGAAAGCAAGGGTGCAGACTGCTTTCCTTGTTAAGGATGAAGGGGAACTCTGTCCTATTCCTGTAACTGACCCTTGCCTTGGGATAATTCTCATTTAAGTCCCTTGCAATCACATATCAAGACTACAATGTTCGCTAAGCCTGGCTTTTCTGTTGTCTGCTGCATAAGCCAAGAGAATGAAATTGTTCTGGGTGCTTTTACAATCCAAATGTTCCAGTGTAAAGCCCTGTAAACGGACCAAAACATGGCCTTGGTTACACTTGCATTTTGTAAAAGAAACACAAGAAACAGCTCAGGAAACAAGGGCAGGATATGAACTCAGCCAAAGACAGGCAGAATATGAACAAATTGGAGCAATTCTTCCAGTACCTGTGCAGCTCCTTGAACATGATAAATGTTTACTTACGCTTACAGTTTCATGTAAGAGGAACTTGTTACAGGTTTTTAAAGGCTGAAAAACATCATTCAGCTGAGGAAGTCTCTGAGTTTTGGTGGAAGTAACTCATATGCTTCCCTGTTTGCATGCTATCCACAGTATGGCTTCTTGAAATGAACGGTTTTTTTGAGCTGATGTTGTCACTTGTATCTTATTATTTGCAAACAGAAATTAGACTAGCGACTTCTTTGGAAGAGTGGGCTTATCGGTTACAACTATTCTCCAGTGCTCACAAGGCACATGCCTGTAGGAAAGCACTAGAAGCAGCCCTTTGAGAGCTTCCAGCCCAATAAACATCGTCTGCCCATCACCCAGAACCACTCAGGTTCAGTACCTTGGTGCTCTTGCTGCCAGGCCCACACGGGATGCAGGCCTCCCTGCCATAGACCTGGTGGATGGACAGGAAGGTGTTGGCCGGACACTCCTTGCACTGGCTGGTCTCCTTCTCGATGTAGTGTCCTGGCGGGCAGGGCACGCAGGACGAGCCAGACTGCTCGGAGCCCAGGGCACAGGCCCGGCAAGAGGAGGCGACTCCGTCCACTGCGTTGGTCACCGTGATGGAGTAGATCTTGGCCATGTCATTGATGAACTGTCTGCTCTGGAACGAGAGCCAAGGAAACTCACCCCGGTGTCATCACACCATGGCACTGGGACACTACCCACACCTCTGTGCACCAACTCAGGGATCAGCTTATCCATGGATCATTTATCCACAGCTGCCTCCCGGGGGCTGCTTTGTGGTGAGAGCCACTCACCCCTTATGGCAAACCTGTGAGCTCCAACAGAGGGCAAGAGTTCTGGCAGTGAGTGTCCAAGGAATGCTGCGTTGTAAAGCCCCACACATAAAGAAGTACTTACATCTTGGCCCTCATTTATTCTCTGAAAGGCCCAGGTGAATGTGAAGGAAGCATTTTTGGAGATGATGTGAGTGTAGGATTGTCTTTCTTTACTTCTTTCCCATGATTCCACCACATTGGTATTTTTCCGATTAACATCCTACAAAATGGGCATAATTTTTTAAAAAAAGGAACAGAAAGTGTGGTCATACTACACTAAGCACCAGTGTTTTAGGATACAGAGATTAGTATATAAAAAGGACTCCACAACTGCATTTAATATTTAATAAATCAAATATACTTGTTTTGCACAACTGACAAATTTTCAGACTCTTCTAAATTGCCACTTAATTTCCACTCAATTTGCTTTAAATTAAGAGCAAGTTCCTTTAAAGAGCCACTAAAATCAGAAAGAACTGGCTTCCCCTTTCAGTGGAAGGGGCAAGGGAGCCGTTACAGATCCATTTGCCTTCCTCAGCTAAGGGACATTCAAACAAACATCTGTCTGCTGCCCTACTGATCCTCCAGGTCCTTGACAGGACCAAGTCTAAATTTCCAAATTGTCCTCTTCCCATCCCTCTGTCCCACATCTTGACTTGTCACTCTGTTACTAGATGCTAACTCAATAGCACAAGAGACACTGATAATTTCATCAGTCAGTTTAACACAGGAAAAACTGGCTCATTAGTGTCCAATGATTACTTTTAGAATAAGCAGATAGCCAGGAATGGTTCACAACGCACATGATGGAGGAATTTCACTAGGTCATTCATCAAATCCTTCCTGCAAAGGCACTGCAGATACTAAACTAATGCCACACTTAATCATAATAAACCAAGTGCAACTAATCACACCTATCCAGAGGTATTAAAGTGACATGTGGAATACCAGGCTCAGCCCTCAGTCATGGAGAAAGAGGTCTCACTTACTGCCATGAAGTACAGCACACAATCTGCTGAACAGATGGTCTCAAAAATAAAAGTAATCCGTCCGAGTTCTGACCCAGTTGCTCCTGTCACTGATGTTGGAGGTCTGTTTAACAGAGAAGGAACAAAACATTTACACAGTGCTCTCCAGACAGCCAGCAGTCAATGCTTCAAATTCCTTTTTGGACGGTGAACCCATCAAAGTCCTGTCACAGAAAACCTGTCCTGGCAGAATGGAGGGAGTCTCTGCACTAAGTATCAGGTACAGCAGGGTCATTTTTTCAAGCATCTTAAGTTCTTTATGGTAGAGTTCCCTCCTCATAATGAACACCCAAATTTGACCATATTGGTAGAGAACCTTATTATTAAAATGCACTACATCCTTTAAGTGATTTACACCAATTTAATTGCATCTACCTCAGCTGAAATACAGCCAAGGGAGGGTGAGGTTCATCTTCCACACCTTACCTGTCTCAATACTGGGCACCTGGTCTGAGCTAGGAGTCTAAGCTCACTCTTTTGACAGAGACACAAGTACCTCAAGCAGGTATTACAGCCTTTCTGAGGGTTCAGGAATGGTGGGGTTCCCATTCTCCTGCAGCGCCTGCATCTCCCTGCCGGCTCCAAGGGAAGCACAGATTGTGCAGGCTGCCTGGAGCCACAGGGCAAAGTAACTTGGGTTTCACTAAAATACTTTCAGGGCAGGCTCCAGTATCCACCCCATGGCAGGTTTAGCTGGTTACTGTGGAATAATTTAGAAACAGAGGGATAGGAACATCTTTTCTCAGTTTCCAGACAGCCAACTGGCTGTATCTTGGACTGAAGAAAACACTGCTAAAAACCAAGGTCTCAAATGCTTGCCTGCCTCAATGGACAAACTGGAGACACGGGAATTAAATTCAAGTTTCCTCTTGTCTCTTATTTATTACATTATTCCACTTCAGAAAGGAAGACTCAGATTATCCCTGGGAGAGTGTGAAATAGATGTACAAGACAGAAATAAATGAGAAATAGATGACAAAATATCCCATTCCTTACTTAAATCCTGGGATGTGCAGGTTCAAGATAAGATAGTCATTGTCAGAGCCTCCTGCACCACTCTGGATGTGATCACCAGCCACCTCCCAACCTTCACAGGACAGAAAAAGAAAAAAAATTTCAATAAATGGGTGGCAAAGGAAATCTATGTTACCATAATTTTCAAAGAATTCAGTATTTCAGTGCATTTTAAAGATGCCTGACATAAACTACAGAGGAATATCATAATGCTTTTGAACGAAGAATTTTAGCAATTGTATGAACTGCTGATTTTACAGGCAATTGTCACCTTTGAAATCAGCAAAGCAATTGAAATTCCCTGGCCTGTGCTGTGCAGCTCAAGGGGGATGATCCATCCGGTATCTTTCAGCCTTAAAACAGATGAATCAGTGAATCTGTGTGTTAAATGTTAAGCACATACTTCAGTTCCCCTCTGCTCAACATGCATAATTCAAAGCTTGAGTTACATCAGTCTGACAGGGTGGATCAGACTGAGGAAAATCTCTCAGAGAAGGCTGGAGAAGTCCCAAACAGGATCTTTTTTACCAGTGAGCTGTGACTGCTCTCTGCTGCAATTTTAGCACATGTGCAGAGAGAAAGCTCTGAGTGCTAAATGAATAAAATCACAGACTGTAACTGAGTTTTCCAAAAAAAATTATGTGTGACCTCGATGGGCATAGTTATCACAAACAGAAAATGAGATAAACTAGGGAGAAGACAAAACATTGCTTTTTCAATGGGGATATGAATGCATCTGAAGATGCATTAAAGCTGGTGGTGGGATAGGTCTTTGCTGAGGGGACTTCACACAGGCTGCTAACCCTAACCCCTGCCCTCTTCTGGTACACAAGAGATCTTTTACTCCTTTGTGATACTGTGACATTGCTTCCCACAGGCAATCTCAAGCCTGGTGCAGCTAAAGGAAAGGGAGGAAACTGTGCTGTGGGTCATGCAGCCAAGAGCACACCCATTTTGATGGGTGCCCCATTACAACGGGGATCCATGCAGGAGACAGGCACACAACACAGGCAGTTTGGCTCACCATTCATCCCATCACACTTCGAGTTGCCAACATTAAAGCAAGACGTCTTCATGTTTCCAGGCAGGATGTTCCACCACTTGTACTCAAACCCAAGAGCCGGTTCCGTCCCAGCAGGGCAGGCTTTGCACTCTAAGGGTGAGAGGGCAGAAAAGGATATCCCACAGTCAAGGCACATGTCAAACAGTGTTTTAAAGAATATAGATACTGCTTTTTAACCCTCTGGTGCAAGTAATAAGCAAAGAAAATAATTTATTTCTTTGTAGCTGTAAACAGTCAAAGTCTTATCAGGACCAGGAGAGTGGAAATGAGACCAGTATTTTATAAATTGTAGATCATAACCTTCTGGTAAGTAATCTGCAACTGGTCCCCCAAGTCACACTTACTTTTCAATAGATTCAGCTGAAGGTTTGATAAACAAGAGTTCCCATAAAATGCTGTAGCAGACCATTGGGCCAATGCGTCTCAGAATCTACAAGCCAGAGTTTAGGCTGGACAATGTTGGCAAGGTATTCATCTGACCGGGCTTAAAATGAGACTTTTGCAGAAAAGAATTTGCCGTGGACAGGAGAATGGGTGAGGAGGAATTGCTGACTGTAAAAGTTCTGCTTCTCTTCTCAGAGTCCCTTAAAATAACTTTCAGGATGCTTATATCAGCCAAGAAATGCATCCAGAACACAGCAGATCAACTTAGAGCAGCAATCCCTGATAAGAAAGGACTTAGGAGAGAAAACAGATATCCAAATCCTGCTCTCCAATGTTATTTAACAAGTATTGAACACAAAATAAACACTGACTTATGATGATGTGTCACTAAAGTAAGTCACATGCAAGCAGATGACTGCTTTTGGAGACATATGAAATTTTTTTGCAGACTCCTACCCTGTGTCCCATCGGAAAATGTGCCTGGTGGGCAGGGAGTACAGGAAGACGAGGCGTTGTTGTAAAAGCCAGGATTGCAAGGTGGACAGTCCTGCCTCTCTCCAGAAGGAGGTAGGGTCAATGCGCCAGGGAGATCCTCTCTGCAGATCTTGGGTTCAATCCACTTGTACATGATCTGAGTCTGGAAGGAGGAGACACTGAGCTCACACAGTGTACTATGAATTTTTAGGACTAGATGCACCAATGAAGGTCCCCCTTGTAAACTAAATTAGGGTATTCCCATCAATTGAGAACAAAACCAGACCTTGCACATCCAGGACAATAAAGGGAAGGGAGGGTAAGGGTAACAGAAGTGATTGAGTTCACAGGAGATTCCAAGACATCAGACTTTTAGAATAAAACAAAAATGTGAAGCTTAAAACAATTACTACTGTTCATTCCTATTTAATTAGTAAATTTCCCCATGCAAATGGTTCTGAGGAACATCAGATAAATAATTCTAACTGAATACGCAATCTCTGCATTTTAACCACAGTAACACAAAATGTAACTTGTGTCATATAAAAGCCCTTTACTGGGAAGGCATCTGTTAGCAGAGAGAACCACAAGTTCTGCATTTTTAATTCATACTGGCCTGTTCTTTGAAAAGTCCCCAATTTCTCTCCTGCCATTTTTCACCTATTGAGAAAATACCAAAACCATGCAGGAGCTCTCCCAAAACCACTCCAATCCCTCATCATCACACAGGGAGCAGTGTTTATGAACACTAACATGAGTCAGTCCATGGTGTTACCATATACAGCAGCATCACCTCTTCATCATCACTCCCCTTTGAGGGCACAAGTTTCTGTCTTCAGGAGAAGGATTAGGTGAGATGCACCACCCACAAAGTTGTGTTTCAAATTTCATCTGACTTTGTGTCTCTCTCTGAAAGTGTTTTATATCGAAAGATGAAGCTTAGCTGAGTTCCACAGCTGAGAAACCCAACTGGGAAGAGTTTCACCAGTCCACAGCTCCCACTCTGGGTACTTCCACCCTTTGGTCCCAGTTATCAGGGATCTTTGATGCCAGAGGCTCAGATAAGGGAGATTTCACCTTATGAATTTGATCCAGACCCTGTCTCCCTGGGCGTTGAGCTGCTTGCACTCAGGGTTAGCCCTCTGGTAACACAGAGCCCTTGAAGTATTGATCCAAAATGGGCTGGAATAAGCCTCAGTTCAGGCTCGGGCCCTGGCTCCTGGGAGCTCCAGTTAAGCTGAGGCTCTCATTCTCCCTCCCTGCCTGTGCTTCGTTGCAGCCATCCCTGTGCCAGGTCATGTTCCCTGGCTAACCCACATCCTGACTGACCCATGGACACAATGTTCCAGCTTGATGTTGGCTGTGCCCCATCTCTATGGACTTGTCTGGCCACCTTGGTTGAATCTGGTCACTGGCACAGGATCCGCTTTGCCTGCTTTGCTCAAGCACTGAGGGACTGCTCCTGCTGCCAGAGTGGCACCTCTTCCTTTGGATCAGCCTGTCCTTGCTGCTCCTGAACACTTGGAGGATTTTCTGGAGAATCGCCCCAGAAATGCTTCAGCAGCATCAGGGTGCACAGCATTTAAAATAAAAAGGCTCAGGAGCTGGCAAAGCACCTGTGTGGCTGCCCAGAGCCCAGACACACTGCACACCACAGGAATCCTACTGCATCTGAGCAGGGAGAGTCAAAGGGTGCTTGTGGCCATGTGGTGAAGGGCTTCTCAGACTGTGGCTGAAGCATTCAACCTGGGATTTTTAAATCAGCAGGTAGATGAAATGTCAAGAGTCAAGTGCCTAAATCTCCTGAAGCCCCTTCTACACATGGAGTGAGACAGCAGAAGGGAGGCAACAATCTATTGTTCAGTGAAAAACTGGCTTATTTTAGCAACCATGGATCAACAGGCTGGTTCTTTACAGCCACTGTTCTCCTGAAGATGGCCTGCAGAGTCAGGCCCTCTCACTGAGCTGCATCACATGGAGAGATTGCTGGGGAGTACAGCAAACCTGAATCGATTTCCAGAGATGCAGAGCAGTGAAACCAATCCTGAAAACTCAGCCAGTATCTGTGTGCCTGTGACACCTGCTGCTGTCATTGCAACTGGACAGTGAAGGGTGTCTGCAGAAAAACCCCACTTTGCATTCCAATGATGTCCATCAGTGAAGAGGAAGGCCAGTGAGGAGGCAGAAAAAGGGTCTATAATAGGAACCCGTCCAGTGCCAGGAAGACTTGGATCACATAGAGCAGTGACACGACAATCAATTAAAGCTGTACCCGGGAGTGTAGCTGTGAACAGTGCTGCTAATTTCTTGAGTCACTAGAGACAGTTAACAGAGCAGAAATCAGTGAGTCAAGACCAGGTTGCAGAGCCTGACAGCTCTGGGGCTAAACTCACTGATGCTTTGTTATCAAAGCATACGAGCTCTCAGCTGCATTTTGACACTCGCTGATAAGGAGACTCCAAAATACTCCATCCTGCCAGCAAATGTTAGGCCAGCAACATACAGGTGTTAGGGAATTTGACTATTTGCAATTCCATCTGAGAGATGGGATCTAAGAAAGATCAGAAAGGAAAGAGACAAAACAGGCCTGACCATGTGTCCACACCTCAGTGGACTTCCTATAGCAGTAAACAGGAGTTTCTTCTCCAAATTCCTCCAAAAATCCCACTTGACTGCTAGGACAAAGCCAGGTTCCACCAGCAGGTCCCTCTACGAGACACCAAGTGGATCTAACATCTCTGGATGCAACAATGTCCTGAGAGTCCAGGTGATTTGAGGCATCCCATGGGACAAACACATTACCAGCAGCTAAGCTGCTGCACATGAACACTCCAGGCTATGTATATCCCATTATTTTACCAGACCACAGGCTCTTCTTTGATGCGAAAACCAAGGGACATGACACACATCATACCTATGCAGCCAAACACTCTTCCACCTGAAACAGAGATGGTCATATCCAATGCTCTTGGGGCATGGTATCACCTGAATTATGCCTGTGTGCTGCTGGGACAGTCATCACAAGCTTAAAGTATGCCAGAAAGATTATTAACAACTAAAGAGATGGGTTTATGCTGAGACAGTACTTCAACCTGTGCTCCAGCAGCATGGAAGTAAGGAAGTAGCCCCAGTGACCCCGTCAGACCCATCACAAGTGCAAGGAGCTTATCATCTCACAACACACCCCTTAAGCAGACCCATATCTGGCAGATTCTTACAGAGGGATGAAGGCTGCAGAGAGGGTAGGCAAAGGGCAAGCCCAAAGCCTCAGAGAGATTAATGCTGGAAGCAAAATTGAGAAAGTAATTGGGAAAGGGATTCCTAAAAAAAACTGCCTTGTTTTCAGGTGCAGAGATAGGAGTAAGGTCGGTGAGCTTAAAAACAGTATCATGCCTTCTACTTACTTTTCCCTCCTTATCACATGGGGTATGGATCTGGAAAAAGTCTTTGCTTGTGCACGGAGGTCGCTCCATGCATGCACTGGATCCCTCATCTAAAAGAAAAGGTGAGAAACAGGATATGAAACTATCAAATGGTTCCTGGAAACAAACGTAACAAGCTTGAAATCTGGAGGTTAAAATGAGTCAGCAGAAAATTACAAAACGAAAATGAAAAATCAATCTCTTAATGGAGTCTGCACGAACCTTCCCTGGAACTGAGGCAGAGGAACAGGGAAAATATTAGCTCTGCTTATACTCTCACACTGAAATTCACTGTTTCAGTGTACACAGGGACAACTACTAGGAAGAAGTTTTTTACTCTGAGGATGGTGAGACACTGGAACAGGTCACCCAGAAAAGCTGTGAATGTCACATCCCCGGAAACAATCAAGGCCAGGTTGGATGGGGGTTTGAGCAAACTGGTCTAGTGGAAGATTCCCTGCCCATGGCACAAGGGCTGGAACGAGATGATCTCTAAGGTCCTTTCCAACCCAAACCATTCTACGATTCCCTCAAACCCTCACCCCTTCAAACAGAAATTTATACAGCTTATTAAGCATGGGAATATGTTCTCACTTGATAAGGAACAAAATCACTGTAACCCTGTAGAAACTTCCTTACAACACTGGACCAATTTTTTCTCTTGCCAGATTGTTTTGCAATATTTCCATTCCCACCATGAGCACAGGCACAGGTCCTCAAGCATTTGCCACAACCGGTGATAGCAGGTTCTATGGTCAGTAACTGATCCTCCAAGAACTTTCTTAAAACTGCTACAAGGAAGAAATCTGAAGACTTTTTGACTATGAACAATAGATTAAGACCATGTTATTTGAAGATCACCACCTAACCACAGCTGGAAATGCAGAGGACTTTAGGACTAGGTTTTGCAACTAGATCACCACATTTTCCAACCACACAGGAGGCCGGGGCAAGCCAGGAGGGAGTGTTTGGAAAGGACATTCCTCAAAACGCATTAAGGCTGAAGGTAGTGATGAAGCAAATTTGTGACATCGCCAGCCTATAACACAAATTACCACGAGAGGGCCCAGCACAACTGTCCTGTCCTTCAGAAGAACTATCCCCTTCCAGGTCATAAAGGTCTCCATCCCTTTACGTTAACATGGATGACCCTAACAACGTTTGACTGGGGCCCATCATGTATCTATGTGCCCTCTGCATATTTTGGCAAGTCATTCATTTCCCTTCTACATATCAACTGGAGACTATCATTGCTGGATACAACCACTCACATCTGAAACAGCCTATGACTGCACATACTCAGACCTTCCTGATTTTGCTTAACCCATTTGGTTTATGTACCTGCATAATACATTTCTTCTTTACACTTGGTGCACTCTTTAGCTCCCTTCTCAGAGTACGTGTCTCGTGGGCACACCTGGCAGCCAGATGCACCTGGTTTGTCACTGAAGGTACCAGGCTTGCAAGCAAAGCATTCAGATGTGTACGCAACTCCTGCAAGAAAAAATCCAGGTAAAGCACTGAAAGAGATACATCCATAACGGCTGCCTACCCAGGCTTATGGCTGAGAGCAAACCAGCTGTATAAAACAGCATAAAAATTACACTCAGTTTCACCACTCTCTTTAGACACTTTGACTTTGCTGACACATAATTTAGGTCTTTAATCGTTAGTCCTCAATGCAAGTCTGACCCATCTAAGAACCTTATATGACATTCTTAGTTTTATTACACTTAGACCAGGACCAAAAGAGCAATCCCAGATAAAACAGATCATTTGAATACTAATTCAACTGTCACTGTTATGATATATATCCATTTATCACTGTTGAGAGGCTTACCAATAACCACAGTCTTTCTATGTAACAATAAAGAAAATCTGTTTATTCATTTTTCTCTCTATTTGCTAAGCCAGTCTTCTCCAGTAGATGGCAACATTTACCAGATAAACTAATTTTTCAGCCTTTCCTCACTGTGAAGTTTTGCTGTTCTGTTTCTACTCTTCAGAGGAGACAGGCGGTAAGAGGCTAAAAAAAACCACTTCAGTGCTGTAGGCACAGCAGTAGAAATAGCACTTGGCAAACATTGTGACCAAAGAGTGAGATAAAACCTCAAAGACAAATACTACTTACCTTCAATTGTGATGTTCTTCACTAAAACTGGTTTTACCACTTTGGAGCCCATGAGAATCCCTGTTGTTCTCCAGTATAATATATTGCTACCTGATTTCAGAGTTACCTGCAACAACACATGTGAGTTAGCAGACACCCTCTCACCAAGACATTGTGCTTTTTCCTACTTCCATTATTCAAATTTCTTGCATCCTAGCAGCTTTTCCTATGCTGTTTAGTGGGTCAAGAGGTGATGGGAAAACAATAGACAGATGCTGTACAGACGTATCTGAGGAGTGCCAAAGTGTGCTTTATAAAAATGTTTCTCAACACCCCATTTGGAAAACCACCAAGATCTCTTTCTGACCTTGTTGTAAGCAGAATTTGGAAAAAGCTGTTCCTGCCTTTATCCAATTACCCCTGGCACTCAAGAGCTTTTATCTCCAGCTTTATGCTCAGATATAGTCAATCAGTTTGTTTTTAAAGCCTTGTGATACACTTTTATAAAGAAACTCAACATGACCCAGAGTTTGAAAATCCAGTTCACAAGTGACTTTTGTTTATAGGTTTTAAAAATCAAGCTCTGCCTGCATGTAACACTACAGTATCAAGCTAGGCACAAACCACGGCTGTCCCCAGCAGCAGTCTCATCCCTCCTGCTCACTTCTGACCACAAACAGCAGATGAGATGCAGAAAACAACCTGGTTTCTGACTGCCCTGACCCACTTGTTTTCGTGGCGTGGTTCAGCAAGCGGCAGCACAACCCCTGTGGAAGGATGGTGGGTTGGTGGCATCATGGCTGAGGTAAGGGGCAGCAGGAAGGCAGGACAGCTCTTCCAGCAGGAGTGTTGGTGCCTTCTGCCTTCAACTCACTTGTGTAACTACGGCATCACTCATTACTAAAAGCAGCAGGTTCACCAAGCCCCTGCCAGGCCTGCAAAGCTGTACCACATCTACTAGCCCAGTACAAGATGTTTACTGCCAACACAGTGAAAATGGCCTGAAAGTGCTGTATTTTCACACAAGAAGAGGGATAAACTCTACCAGCATAAAGGTCCAGGATAATGCGATTTACAGCAGCGTTGTACAGGCCTGGCAGGACCACAGTTTTTGTCCACCCAGGATAAAGAGTTGAAAAATTTAGCAAAGTGGAAATACAGCATATTGTATCTCCCACATCAAAACGGCTCCTACCCATAGGGCCAGAGGAGAGCTGAGCTAGCACATGTAACAGGGGAACTGGGACCATACCGAGACAGGCCGTGTGAGGTGAGGTACCCAACACCAGCTCCAGTGCAGCAGGACTCACATGCTGAGAGCAGAGGCTGCAGCTACTGGAAAATTGTGCTCACACAAGACCCCTTGACAGGATTTACAGTGCATAAAAAACCTTTCAGAACACCCAGAATTATCATCTCACCTAGCTCATGTGTCTACATTTCAGCCAGCCATCCCAAAATCTTTAATAGACAGTGACAACACCTGCACACCCCAGATGATGAGCTCAGATGGCACCATCTCCCACGCAGAGTGCCTACATCTCTCAGCTCACTCAGGTCAATGCCCTGGCCTTGGATCTACCTCTCAGCTCATGACACTCACCCCTCCTCAGCCATCTTCCAGCCTCTCAGTGTACCGTGCACCGTTCTTGCACCTGAGCTAACAGGAACTCCAGCTGGAGCTGGCTCAGAATACAGTGTCTCCTCCAGGAGGGTAAGCAGACCATGGAAAACAGAGATGCTGCTGCCTATGCCCACAAAAGCCTTTTTCTTCTGGCATAGTGTCACCTGTGCTGGGCCTTTGTTGATGCGGCTCTGGGGACAAGGGTATGAAGGTAGAGCAGAAGCCAGGCCTCAGCTGATGAGTTGGTCTGCACGTGGTCCGTTCACAGAGCAAACTCAGCTGGGTCAAGGGCCAGCCAAAGGGCTCCTGCCCCCAACACGGACAGGCTCACATCGTGCTGCACGAGCCACCCTGCTGCTGCCAGCTTGTTTTTCACGCAAGGTCCCGTGGAGCTGGGTGCAGTCCAGCTCTTCTGCACACACCTGAGAATAAAATGCCCATCCTGCTTGTCTCACATACACACCCAACTCCCACTGCTCTGCCAAGACGCAGGGAATAATCTTGTGCTCTCATGAGAAAACAACTGTTGTACAAGATTTCAATTACAATCATGCAGAGTGATTGTGGCATGCAGATTTGCATAAATCTATTTAACCTCATAAAACACTTGATTCAAAGCCCAGGGCAATCAATACAAAGTCTTGCATCTATATCATTTCCTTTGGGATCAGCCCCTTAGGGATCTCCACGACTTTTCCCCTCAGTACTAGGAAAGCTCTGCTTCTTCAAATGCACTCACAGGAGCTGGCCTGTGTTTGGTGCCTGGACAGAGGAAATCACAGACATCTCTAAATGGAAAAAAACTTCATGAAGGAATTTTTCCTGCACTTACAGAATGAGAGCCCCATTCCCCGTTGTCTGTGAGCTTCACCCATTTGTCTGCTGTAGACTCCATTTCTTTGCACTGGTCATTCTGTATCTGTAAATAAAAACACAAGATCAGTGACTACAATCAGGTGCATCTCTCTGTCAGCATGACGACTTCTGGGAATTATAAGATTCAGCTCTGTTCCTCTTTTCTACGTATTTAGACAGCTGCCTTAGTTGTGGCAAAATAAACCACCAACTTTCAACATCTGCTACAGCTTAACAGTGCCTCCAATGGCCCCCTCTGACACAGATGGCAAAAAAAGAGCAGGACAAGAAGATCTCAGACTTGTCCTCACACTATATGGTCAGGCAAGGATGCTGAGCATCTTGTATTGCTGTATCCTCCTTCTCCTGAGCCTATCAAAACTTAATTGTCTAAAATCCAGAGGCTTCCAAGTCATAGGGGAAGCAAGAGTGGATGGGCCAAAGCTGGAAGACAAAGTGTTTTCTCTACAGCCAATATGTGCTTTGTCTTTGGCCTGCTGCCACCTGACCTAGGGATGAGAGTAATGCTATCAAGATGAGGCAACACGCCATGGAAAGTCTTTCCTGGCAGAAGGGTAAGGTTGGTTGTCCCTTGCCCAGCTCCAGCGCAGCTCAGAAGCGTTTCCTTACAGCAGGGTTTGGTGCACTTCTTTCTTCTTATAACTGTCTTCTCAGAGGAAAAAGTATGAAGACCCTCTGAGGCATGAGATCACATAGCTTTTATTGCACCAGGGAGAAAGGCCACTCCAACACTTTCAGATACTTGACCTGGAGTCAAGGATCCTCCTTAAAGTTGCTCTACATCAAGTCTGAAAGAAGTTGCGCAACCCCACATCCTCCAAAGCATCTGTACACTCAATTCCCACCTAGGCCAACTGCATGGAGGAAAAGAGGTGAGAAGAAGCACTGTGTAAAAGGTAGATCCCTAATTATCTTGTGCAACCTGAGCTACAGCACCCTTGTGTCTTGGTTCTCATCTGCAAAAATGAGGTAAGAATAGATAGCCTCCTCACATCAGGTGTAAAGGGCTTCAATATGTAAACAGAGCCAAGGAAGGGCAGATCAAACACCTCACCATTTCCCAGTAACCTGCCACTGCCACTGAAATGCCACTGTCCAGAGCTGAAGTGTCATTGTTAAATACATTCAAGCACAAAGGCAAGCTGGAGGAAAAAAAAGTGACTTTTACAAGAGCATTAAATATGGTTTCCCTGAAATATCGAGGCTGACTAGGAATGTATGGGCATTTCTATAAAGGACTGCACCACTCACTGCTTCTTGAACAGGGAATGATAAATTCAGAGAAGGTGAATGAGTGGGATATGGATAAAAGCAATAATCAAGAAGCCATTTTCAAAGCCAGTGCTCAGAGAAGCAATATATTTGCACCATTGCAGGAGCAGATCTGCCAGTCAGTCAAGCAACTGGAGCTTGGATTCATAATCCTGGCACATTCACCTGACAGCAGAAAGCATATTTGCTTTCTTCCCATGAAGAAGGAAGGATAGTCTAATACAAAACAGAAGTGGCTAAATAACATTGCCTGCACAGTCTGTTATCAAAGTGCAACAGCAATCTATCACACTGATGTAGCAGCACGAAGGTGCCTCCAACAGGTAATTTTTGTCTTCCTTTCCCAGTTCTACTGAGGATAAGGATACTTTGCGCTTTTTCTGAAACTTCAAGAAATATTAACCAACACCAGCTAAGACTTCTCACTCCTGTGAGGTGCCATGAGCTGTGTTTTTCTGATGAAAAAACAGAGATTGTCAGACAGATACAGGGGCAGTAACAGAGGAAACTGAAAATTTCCAGTCATCTGTCTCTCTGAGTCACCCTCCCATTATATTTTTTTCTGTACCAAATGGCAGGTACAACATGACAAGGACAGTGGAACCTTCCAAAGCACCTCAGTAATGTGGGGCATCTACATCCCACAGCAAATCCTGGTGCTGGGAACCCTCCAGCTCACTGGACACCAACCAGTCCATCCAGGTGGGCAGAGCAGGGTTGCCTTCCCCATTCTGGTCACTGCAAGCCCAGCCAGACTGTTCCCATGTCAGACCTAACGATTCTAGCCCCTCCATTTCACAGTGCAGACACATCCTTGAGCCTAATTCCTACTGAAAGTCATCTGAATTTCTCCTGCTTTTCTTTTCATCTTAATTACTAAATTACTAGGACACAAATTGACCTAAAACTAAAGTTTTCCACATACTACTGCCTTGGAAGAAATCTTTTTAAATGCCAAGTCCCTTCAAAGACATCTCCAGTCAAACACCCCCAAATGGGAGCATCTACCACCACTACCTGTCTTGCAAAAGGCTGGACTAACTGGGGCAGTCATGACCCCTAATGGAAAAATCCCAGCACATGGCAGAGAGGATCAGTTCAGACTGAGTTCTGAAGATTAAATAAATGCCACAAGACAGTATAAGTGACAGAAAGAGAAGCAGATTTTTTTATCTTGTTCAGCAATAACAAGCTACGGGCATACAGGGAACTTAAAAGGGGGGAAAGCTGCTGCTAATGATCTTTATTTGGGTTGAATTCTTAACATTCATTTTGGTTGGATTCACCATATAAAAGGCCTTACAAAAAACTCAAAGAAGATGTTGTTGTCAATATACTGGTACTCGAAGAAGACAGAGCCGGATTTCTTCAGGTGCACAGCGTAGATGAGAGAAACTGTACAATCATCCCTGTTTGACTCTATGTAATTCCCTCGAGGCGTCCATGAAGAGCTGATGAACATAAACAAAACAAGCCTCAGCTGAGATCACACATACTGAGGAGACTTTTTGTACACTACTATACAAAAACACGTTACATAACAAAGACCCCAGAATCCCACAACAGCTAACTGCAGTGAATTTTTAAATTTATTACAGGATCTCAGTTTATTTTTCAGATATAGTAAATATAATGATTTTATTTTATATCTATTTTTATATGTTACATGAATAATATAAAATATAATACTTTTCATTAAACTGTGCATGGGAAAGGATATGGTACAAAAAATTTAAGACTCAGCCTACATAAGAAAGGTTTACTATCCACAGGTTCAATATACCTTCAATTACACTCAGAAACAGCTTTCTGCAAGCACCACAGGTCTCTAAATAGGCTGTAAAAGGCCCTTTTAGCCACATTTATTATACCATGACCCTGGAGCTTTCCAGCTACAAATAAGAGCAGCTCCAGGCTGGTCTTAAACTCACTGGCTGCTGATGAGTCCAAGGAGACCATGCTGACAGCAAAGAGATGGCTACAGATGTCACCTCCCAGCCACTCTCTTTTGCCATTAGCAGGGCTGGCTACCCTCTGCAGAGCTTAGATGAGTCATTAAGCAGCTTTGTGCTGCTGAGCTGTCTCAGGTTTACTCACAGCTGCTTAACCCAGGTACAAACAGAACTTCTTACTTGTTGCAGCTGTCAGCTTTACTCTCAGATGAGCCAACCGCCGTGTCCATGAAAGTCGCCACGTTGGAGAATCCTGCTGGCAGCTCATCCCACTCGTCAAACTTGATCCCACTGCCCAGCGAGTAGGTCCCCTCAGCACATTTGCTGCACACCTGGTTCTTCATCTCCAGGTACTCACCAGAGGCACAGGAGAAAGCTGGGGAGACAATAGTTTACAACATAGGAACGGATTCATCAATCCTTATTAATTTCCTTTCTTTTTTGCCACTTAATTAATTAAGATTGAACTGCCACCAAAGGGAACCAAACAGAATGTCCTAGTCCAGACGATACAACAGCTGAGCTACCAACATCAGCTACAAGATTGAGGTGTTCACCTGGGTCTTCACTGATGTGGCAGCACTGAAACCAAATTCCAATGACAGCTCCTGATTTGCAGCTCGTCTCCATTGTCAAAAGAAGGTTTTTAGAAATAAAATCTCTATTGACAGATTGTGTCCAAAAGCAATTTGTAAAAATGAGAATTTATAACAGAGTTCTCCTCACCCAACTGTTGCTCACCCAACTGTTACTCCTTGAACTCAATTAAAACCATCAGTACTTGAGAACCAAAACAGACTTTTCTCACTCACCTGAGCTAAGAAGGGTGTACAGCAGCAGGCTGACAGTAATATAACACTACAAATCTTGGCTGAGAGTAGTAGACCTAATCCAAAGGTCCCTCTGTGTTTCTCCTCACACAAACTACCTGCAAAGCCTCAAACATCTTGCCTGATAGACGATGTGATCTTGGAAAAGGTCACCCACAGGTCTGGGACTAGAGGATGAGGATCTTTGATTAGGGTGACATTCACATGCTGAGAAAATAACCACTGGTTGTCAGCACAACAAAGACAGTATTCAAAATCTGTGTAATTAAGGGAAGTACAATTAGGAGGTATATTCACAAAGTGCTTTTTTTTCTGCCTGCTAAGGGAAGATTATTCCCATTATAAAACAGAAGCCTGGACAGCAGCTGAAGTCCTATATGCCCACAGAGCCTCATGACTGTGTCAGGAATCACAGCTCCTGCCTGGACACTCATTTCAGTGGCAGGCCATCCCACTTCCTCTCAGTCCCATGCTGTAAAATGTCCTCTTTGAGACTGAACATCCTGAATGGAAAACAAACGAGCACTTTCTGCAGCACATAGTACTTCCTACAATGTCTGCAGAATTTTTAACTTAACTACACCAGTCAAGCCAAAGCAGGATCCAGAGCAATGCACACAACTCACATCCCAAGAAATTATGGGATTTTCTTCTGTTTCACACGTGCCACGTTGCACAGTGACAGATATTTCATACACTCTCTTTGACAGACATAAACTCACTAGCCTGAGAAACTGTAGGATGAGACCAGACTGGCAGCCAAAGTGGTGAAACTGGCACAAAACGATGCCGGCTGAAGTCCCAGAAAATGTGGTTCCACAGATGTGCCAATGTTTATCAAAACTGCAGAAAAACTTGTTTTATTGTAAGCACTTTGACTAACTCATGGCTGTGTAACACCAATCTCCATCTGAATCCAACCAACAGTTCAGGCTCTCATTTCTGTCTCAGTACCAGCAGGATTTCTTTGTGTAATTGTCCTTGATGCGTGCCACTGGAAAGCAGATAAAATGTACATTTTGATGGAACAATCTGCCAAAAGGTCATTTTTCCTTCTTGGTCATATCAGCATACTCTGAATTTGAACCAGTTGCCTTCACGCCAACAGATTTCTAACTCTGTTGCTCACTGGTGATGGACCCAGAAGGAAAGTGGGCATGATCCACACAGACATGGGTGTTGGGGTGGGAATAAACAAGGAAATCCTGCCACAAGGGATTTCTGTGAAAGACTGACAGACAAAAAATCCACCCTCAGTGAGGGCAAGTGGTTCACTATAGGCAGTGACACACGAGGTACAGCTAACACCCCTCCTGACTGAGTCTGTGATCTTTGCTCAAGCCATAGGATCTACCTGCACCTGGGGTGGGAAACAGCTTTTTTCAGAGACTTGGACAAAAGCAGTGAACACGTCCCTGTGTGTCTGAACTGCGACCACACTTTGTACAGCATTTCACATTAAATATACAAAGATGTCCTGACTCACTGCTTTAGCATTATTAATAAATCTTGCTTGATTTTTTCCTTTGGAAGGGTGCAGAGAGAAGCTATCAGGAAGGGAAGTAAAAAGTGAGCTCTCTCACAGCATCTTTGAATTCTTTAACAGTTTCAACTTTTTTTTTTAAAGAAAGCTAAATAGCAAGGAATTGAGAGTGCTGCTTAACCATTCTAGAGTCATGAATTTCAACTCCAGAGTCAAGAACCGTGAGCAATTCATTGCCATAATGAAGATGCTGAGGTCAGCAGAGCCTCCTCTTCCGTTGCAGTGAGGTTGAGCAGAGAGTGTTACTTTAACTGAACTAATACACTTTAACCCCTTGCAGACTGATCATTTGAGAGAAATAAAAGGTTATAAGAGATCGGGCCAGCTGCCACGCAGGACACGTCATCCATCTCTCACCTTCCAGGAAATAGATGAGCCTTTATCTTATTTAGGTGGGGAATTACCTCCTTTCCTTCTTCTAAGAATTGTATTTCAAAGGCAGTAGCATTTCCCATCAAAACACATCCCCCTGCAAGCAAACTGGCTCTGAGCATGCCACCTGCTTGCCAGGTTCAATTTGGGGCTGAACGTGGCTAATGGCAACACGAACCACTTTCAACATTGGAACAGATGCAACATTTGGCCTCGTTCCAGCTGGAGGGGGCTGGGGAGGAAATACAGTGTGTGGTGAGCATGAAGATGGTCTCCTCTCCTAGTGTCCCACAACTCGGTCTTCCATTAAGGAGACCAAAAGCCAGGGCAAACCCTCTTTAATCTAAGTTGCACCAGTTCAGGAGTCCATCCCAGCTGGAGACAGGGAGGTCAGAGTCACTTGTGGCAGGACAGGGCACAGACAGATGATCCATCCCAGGGCATCCCAGGAGCTTCTCCTTCCTCGTGGCTGCTCCATATCACCAAGACAGCTGAGCACAGATGCAGCACTTACCAGCAGCCACAGAAACAGCTGACATTATTGCAGCATCGCCGTGCTTATGAGGGTGACGCACACAAGATGCTGCCAACAAGAAGGGCTGCGTCACAACACAGGAAGTTAAGGTGTGATGCGAAGTTTTGGGAACATAAATCCTGTATTTTAGCTGTGTGCTCTGATTTGTCCTCCACTTGACCCTCCCTCTTGCTTCAGAATACAGAGGAAAAATTAGTCTTCCACATGAGAGGGAGACTTTGTGAACACCCCTGACCCCAGAGTCCATTTGGTTAGGCATTTAATACTTAGTTTTCAGAGAAACCATCTCTACTGAATAACTGGACATCACTATTTCCTCTGCCTCTCTGACCGCAAACTTTACTATTACACCTTTCAAATATCAGTTTGGGTGCTACACACCAACTTAGACAGAGCAACACACATTGTGAAGACTGAATGTGATCACTCTTCCTGTGAAGAAAACTGTGAAATGCATGAAAAGATTTCATTACTTGCCCCACCATGGGCATTTTTAAAACTGGAAGAACAGAGGCAGTTAGGAACAGCATGACACACTGTGGTGCTGGATACACTGCTGCCTTCGGAGCTGATACAATTATTGGTGATTTGCAGCTGTAGCTTTCCTAAATAACTACAGAAGGCAAAAAAAAAGACGTGGTTTGTACAGGTTACTAGTCTTTCTCACAAAAAGATGCTGTAAAGTACTGTTTAACTAGACACTGCCACAGGCAGCCACACACATTCACACACTCATGCAATAAAGCTGACACTGCATGTACCTAATAAAAAGTTGACATGAGATACAGTACTAATAGCCACCAGTGTGTAAGTCTTGTCAAATAGACCTCATTTCATTCTTTAAAAGGATTACAAGTCACTTGATAAAGGTGACGGAGTGGATGTAATAGACTTAAGGTTTCTAACACAGTTAGCTTAGTTTTGCATGTCACTCAGATGAAGAAAGGCACGGCTGCACAACACCAGCGGGGCACATCTTAAAGGGATTAAGAACTGCCTGAGTAACATCTCAGATGGGGCTGTCGATAGGAAGCCATCCTTGAGAAGGGAGGAAGGGAGCAGTTCTGCCTGCCCAGGACTGAGTCTGACGGCTGCCCACATTTTTAACAATGATCTGCCGGCAAATAGAATAGGAATGGTATCAAGATTGGCAGGGGAGAGACTGTTACCAAGCCTGAGCCCACCCAAAGCCACTGTGCTGTAGCAGAGTCAGAGGTAAGACAAGCTGCTGAGGGCAAGGAGTGCCAGCCCTGCCTGCAGAGGGCTGAGATGCATCCCAGAGAGCAGCAAGCCTGAGAGTGGGAGCAGACCCACCATTCATCAAGAGATTCCACTGCCAAGGCATCCAATAAAAGCACGAGCAAGATCTGGATAAATGTAGAGGTGGAGGTAGAGATATGTAGGATGAAACGTGTATTACAGGGAAGAAGATTGTTGTAATACTGCATATAGCTGTGATTTGGCATTTTTATGAGGTCAGTACAAAACAAAAGGACTTCAAATGGTTTTAAAATTAGAGGTAGTGTCTTGCAGTGAGAGATCTGAAGTGCTTAACCTGTTTAGTTTATCACAAGAAGATTGAGAGTCAACTTGATTAATATACAAGTATCTCCAGGGAGAGAAAACACAAGACCTGCTGCACTCTTTAATCAAGCAGACAAATGCATACGAAGAGCTACCTTCTGGAAGCTGAACCCAAACAAACTTAAATTGAAAATAACGTACAGATTTTTAATAGGAAGAATGACTGATTGCTGGAACAATCTGTCATGGCATGTGATGGACTTTTTGTTTCTCAAGTGTTTTGTGCCACAACTGGACACCATATGGAAGAAAAGCTCATGCCAAATATCCATTATCAGCCCCACCATCAGTCTAGCTGGGTGTATTTTAATGATCTGCGAGGTCAGACTAGCAAATCTAATTAAAGCCCCTACTCTCAAACTCCGTGAGTCAGGATCAGTGGTGTCTTCCCTCCCTCCTAGGACACACCATGAGGACTGGGGCATCCTGACGCAGCAGCCCTGCCCACGGTGTAACCACTTCCAAGGAGTGCTTGCAATACATCACTTGGCAGATCTGATTGCACTTTACAATCACTTTGCAGACATGGAAACAGCTCCCCAGAGGGCAAAACAGACCACGAACAAGCTTGTCTCATTTGCCCTTTGACTGCAAGTCTCCAGGGTCACAGTCTATCTTTTAGTACAGCTGTGGCCCTCCTGGTGATTCTGGTGGACTAGGATCAATATTAGTTGGCACATTTCTCTTCTAGTAACTGACCATAACATTCTCATGTTGCTTAACTCTCTGACGCTGGGGATCAGGACAGGATTACCATGAACAAAGACTGACAAACAGAGTAGATCCTCACAGGTATTTGACTACTCAGCTTCTCCTGAGGTCTGAGATTTTCCTCTGGAGTGTCTTCTCACGACAGATATCTTCCAGATACTGCCACTGTGAGCGGGATCAGAATATTTGAGATTTCACCAGAAGACTAACTAAAGCTGTCTCAATATCCTGCATCCTCCAACACCAAACTATAATGTATTCAATTGCTTTCCTTCCTTATGCAGCCCTGGCCACTCAGTCGTGCCTCTTCCCTCATCTAGTTTCCCATCCCACACCACTTGGACCCACTACTTCTACCTCCACCACTCTTCTCAGCAGACCTTTTCCTCCAGCCATTTCTTACTTAACAATACCTAAAACTATCTCAGGTCTTCTGTTTATTCTGTTGCCACTGAACATGAGCACATTCATGTGTATCCTTCTGTGTCTCCCTGGTTCTCAGTAATTGAATTTTTTAAAAAAGACACAGGACTGGACTTTACCAGGTTGTAACAACATTAGAAGGGGATAGCAATTGAGCAATTTTTCACAAACTAATGAAAATACAAAGCAAAAATAATCTCAAACGCTGGTTTTCCATCTCTCCCCTCTCCATTCCTGTGTTGTTCATCCAAAGCCCTACCATCTGGGATTCAGATGAGATGCTGCCATCTCCTGCAGGCAGAGTCAGGGCTGAATTGTCTCAGCCTCCCATGGGCAGAGGTGAAAATTGTAGCTCAGGAAGGAAATACGAGGTTGGGAGCATCAGGCAGCTGTGTCTCTGAACAGCTGCTGTTTTCAGCAGACACATGCCACAGGCCTGGAGGGGAAGATGTGGCCAAGGACAAGCACATGGAGGCTTTTCAGTGATACCCTGGGGCATCAGGGTCCACACAACATGGAACCAAGGACCAAACAAAATACAGAACGAGGAGGAGAAAAAAGAGAGAAAGACAAAGGATGAGAGGAAATCATTGCTTTATTATTAATGTTTCCTATAATCTCACCAGCTTCAGAATATCTTCTGTGAATAATTTATACAAGGCTTCTCCAATAGACTGTGAATAATTGATGTTCGTTTTCTTCAGTCATTATTTCCCAATGTGTTACCAGGAACCAGACTGAATCTTAATTTTAAAAAAAAAGTCTGTCTAGGCTGTTTAGGCTTGAAATGTGATCACACTGAAGCCTGATGTAACTTGCGGAAGAATACCTTCTGTGGAAGAGACCTTTCTTTTTCCTAAGAATAAATAATTTTTCCTTTTATCCAAAAAATAATTAAATAGAGCAAAGATTTTATCAGTTCACCTCTTTTCCCCAGCTGGCCTGGCACATAGAACACTTTTATTATCACTTTATTGCATCATTTGGACACTGAAAGGTGTGGGTTTGGAATGGAAATAATCAATTCACAGCAGTGTGGTGTAGAGAGCAAGAGGGCAGTGATCACCAAGAGGCTAGGAAGCACATTTGCTACCAGGGTTTCAACAGCCATCCCAGAGGAGATAGCAGGAAACAGAGCTGGAGGTGAGTGAGCAGCTCTCCAGCCCCTACTGACTCCATCAGGCATATTTTGATTGCTCATCAACCAAAGTGTTTCTAGTGCCATTTGATGTTCTCTGCACACACACACAGTCCTTGCCTCTCATCCCTCTATCAAACCATAACAAGTCTCAGGGTCTTGCCAGCTGCTTCCCTATTGAAAGAGAAATTAGCGACTCAGAGGAATTTCTTTTTAACTCGTTTAATTACATTGAGTACACAAACAAGATGAAGAATACATCAAAAGGCACTAAGGCCAACCTTTCCCCTCATAGTCTTAGTACACACATCAACATGCAGTTCCCAGTAACTCTTCTCCAGGAATTAAATTCTGGCAGTTCAGTGCAAACTCTTCAGTTTTTTAACTATTTACCTATTTTGTTTCGAATCTGTGCTTCAAAAAGTCAACAATGTGACTTGTTCTGCAAAGACAGTGTCTTGCTCATGTACAGAGTAAAAATTCTGGAAAAAATACTTGTAAAACTGGGGTATCTCTCAGGGTACCAATCCACGTGGAAATGCCATGGCAAAGGGTAGCCACAAGCCTCGGCCCAGGTGAGAAACCTCATACCATCAGTAAGACTCACATACCTGACTGGAATCAGGAACATGAATTAGCACAGACGCTCTAAGAGGAACAGGAATAAACATCTGCTCGAGTGCTTTGCTAAATCACAGCCTTTTAGGAGCAACTCAAACTGTGCTGCGCACACCCCTGATAGCTGAACATCTTTGCTCCATGGCAGCCCTGCATTAATATGTGTGCACACAAAATTTGCAGATGCCCACTGACTTCAGGGCATCTAGGAGCAGGCCCAGTTCTTACCTGCTTGGAATATCCAACATTACTAAAGAGTGAGAGAACATCAAACTCAAAACCTTGATTTAAGTTTTCTGTTCTGAAAGAAAAATGCTAAAACTCCTGCTGATCACTTAAATTGTCCTAAAGTGTTATAAAGTGTACAGCCTTAAAAAGGTCATTTTTGCTAATTGAGTCAGCAATTAGCAGGAAGATCCATATCTCCTCCTGTGGTATCCTGGGAGCAGATTACCCAAGTTAGAATACATTCAACAAACACAGCTCAGTAGCAATAAATCAGGTCAAATTTTGCTCTCAGACTCCAGTAAAGCCCACTGTAATTGAGGACAGTCTATTTTCTGAAGTCGGTGGAGCTTTTCACATTTGTCATTTGGTACAGGCTCACATAACTCACTTCAAAACTGAAGCACATTTCTGATTTCAAAGAAGCTGCTCCCATCTTAGCGGCACCAGGTAAAGGTGCACGTTGCTAAGCAGAGCCACAGAATCACAGAGTCATCCAGGTTGGAAAAGACCTCTTAAAGATTCAAGCCCAACCATTAACCCAACAGTGCCAACTCCACCACTGAACCATGTCCCCAAGTGCCACATCTACATGGTTTTTGAACAGTTGCAGAGATGGTAATTCCACCACCTCCCTGGGCAGCCTGTTCCAATAATTTGATCAAGTTCTTCTATATTATCAACTTTTTTTTTTGTCTCTTTTCTTAAGGAATCTTCCTGATTATAATTACAACTGGCATTTGGATGCTGACTATGATAATGACCCTACCAGCACTTTTTCCACTTGAACACAGCAAATCTAACTCCTTTTAAAAATGCTCTATTATTTTCACTATCGTTTCTTTATTATGCACACAGCACTACAAAATGAGCAGATATTTATGAGATAAGGTACAACCTATTCTTGCCTAGGACAATAAAAAATAACTAATATTCTGTGGAATAAGAGTGTTAATATTTTAAAATAATGTGAGGTCAAAATGTGAACTCTTTAAGCTCTTTTTGGGCAAAAATTCTGCTGAGATGAGCGTATCAGTGCACTTGGGCACACCAAGGGCACACTCTGAACCAGGTATTTGGGCTGTACTTGGGGGAGGCGGTGGGGGGGAGGAAGGGAT